>JAWPHD010006667.1:0-141117 GCA_037043455.1 Cyrtodaria siliqua | reverse complement strand
ATATTTTCTTTTATTAGTATCACATTTGGCTCCAGAGTGTCTATTCAAAGTAACCAGTTTCTGTAACACTGCCAAACAATAAGTTGTTTTTTTAAATAGTTTTATTTAAACTGCCGTGTATTTTAGTGTTTTTTTTGTTCGTATTTGTTATTTTCGTGTTTGTGTACCCTTGGTGAAGGCGTAAGCCGAAAGCGCTTGGGTTTTTATAAACTGTAGCACTGTATAAATGTGTTTTCCCCCATCTATTAATTTATTCCAACATTTTCGTATCCCCTCGGGGATCCAGTGCTTTTTGAAAGGTATTTTGTAGATGTATGTATTTTCTCACCCTTATATATATATATATATATATATATATATATGTACATGTATAAGATACACTAGTCAAATTAAAATGGATAGGACAACATATCTTCTTTACATTTATGATGTATTTAGGAATTCCAGAATCTTTCGTTTGTTGATGAAGTGGATAAGAAGACTAGTTTTATAATAAATAATGACCGAGATTTGAAACAATGTATCTGGTAAAACGATTTTCCCGATTTTAATTTGAATTATTTTTTTTGAGAGCGTTAAATAGTAGGAACGTAATAATAATTCATACGAGCGGGATAATTATTCGTGTTCACGAAATAATGCATACTCACGAAAAAAATAAATCGTGCGCACAAAATAGCGAATAGTGGCCACGAGGTAATTAGCCAATCGGTGACCTGTACGCCGCATATATAGCCTCTCCCCATTGAGTATTCATACCTCCTGAGTTTTGATACTCCCTCCTTATAGAGTTTTGATAACCCCTTCCAACTGAGTATGATACCCGTCCCTATTGAGTATTGATACCCCACGCTATTGAATGTTGATAATCCTCCCCATTGAGTAGTGATACCCCCAACACCTTGAGTACTGATGTCCTCCCCATTAAGTAGTGATACCCCCTCCACACAGTCCACAATGAGTACCTATACAATCCCTTCGATACTCAATGTGGAGGGGTACTTGTATCAATATTCAACGGAGAGGTATTACAGATACTCAAAGTGGAAGTGGGTATCAATACTAAATAGGGAGCGGTATCAGTACTCAATGGGGAGGGGTTATCAATTCAATATTCAATCGAGTGGTATCAATACTCAGTTGGGAGGTTTTATAGCTTCTAGATGTGGAGGGCTTATCGATACTCAATGCGGAGCGGTATCACTACCACAGGTAGCAAATTATTTAATAACTAATATTACCTCGAATGCATGAAATATCTGTTCACACATGCCCTTCCGTTCTTCCGTAGATAACCGTATGTATACATGTACACATTTCTTACTTTTAAGCGTCACTTATCCGGCTAGCTGTTTGATGAGTGTTTGATGAAGCCGCAGGAGTGTACATAAGCGTGACTCTTTGAAAAATGGAAACTAAACGTCGAACAATGGACCCAATTTGAAAGGCGGAGGAGATTTGAGCCATTTTTGTTAAATTATTGTATGAGCCATACATACAAAATCATAAATTTTATATCACAATGTCCCTGAATATACGTCAAATTCCACTATATCGCATCACAGAAAAAAAAGAAATCCGGGAGAAGCATGCCCCAAGAATCCCTCTATAAAATATTGGCCTAAGTGTGTGTTTTTTTTAGTCGAAATAGGTTTTAGGTTCAATAGTGTGTCTCGTTATCGTTTATAAGACTCATCTTTGGACTGTAGCGGGGTGTAACAAAAGTTCTGAGATTGGTCCCGTCAGAACTACAGGTGCTAGTAAACTTTAGGGGTTGGGGGCATGCCACCCGCTGGAAAACTTTCTATTTGTGTGTTCTCCGATGTTCATTTTAGAGGTTTTCGCGCAGTTGTTTATATATGTTTCACAAGCATCTTCTTGTTCAATTCATCCTCCCAACATGTATTTTATATATAAATTTTTTTTTTTGTTGTTGTTGTTGTGATGCTTGGTATCAACAACATTCATTTCAAATACGTCCATGTCTACTGCAAGCGAATCTCCCATCTGCTTATCAGTTACCATGTTTTACCGTGCGATTACACTTGACATGCAAATATGTTTCTAGAGGAGTCGGGCGCATGCTCCCCGTCGAAATATTTGCTTCAAAGGTATTTGGATTCATCTATGCAACAGGAATCTAAGACTGTTTTGCGCAACATTTTCGGACTGTTCTCTAAAAGGTGAAAACATTTTCGTTTAATGTCCATGTTGAATAAATGACGGTCGTTTTGGTCGAAATTCATGGTGCGTCAAAGTTCTTATTTTCATTTGGTTTAACACCATTTTTCGATAATTTTTCAGTTATATATGGCGGTCAGTTATTCTAACCGTGTTCCTGGCTTCTGTTACACTATCAACATTTTCAGATCATATCACCACGGAAGTTGTGCCCCGATCGTGATGTAATAGTATGGATATATACAGCATGCAAGGCCACCGTGATACAGGTGTATTCATAACTCTAATGTATATTGCGGGTCATAAGGTTAACATCAAAACGAGACAGAAAGACTGTCTGCCTAGCAGGTATATTCAGTTTAGTTCTAGACGTCAAAATAACAAGATGTAGAACCTGGGAATGATTGTATATATAAAATGTATACTAGTTTTAAAAGCGTCTCGGTCTTTAATAAAAATAAGAACAATAAGACGTATAGTATGACAGTGGATCGAATCAGGACCCGGGCAGGTATTTTGAGTCAATACGTTTCTATTCACATGTTGAATACAACTATCTTAACTCGTTTGATTGCTAAGGGTGAGTGCTTTTTAAAATGCATACTTTTGTAAAATCAGACAAAAATGAGATATATGGTCCTGTAGAAAGCACAGCGTCCAAAGGCAATGACATCGTAGGTCCGCACTGTAATGCAAACAAGCAGCAATATTTAATTAATGATATAATGAAAAAGACAAAATACAAGAGAAAGGGTGGTGAAGACAGGGTTATCGACTTGGAACGGTCAGTAGGCAATAAGTATTACAGGTTAGCTTAAACCATAAAAGAAATAGTGGATGTAAAAAGATATTTTGTGGGAATGTTCTGCCAGCCCTAACCTAAAGTATCTTTAAAGGTAAAATATAAACTTTATAATACATGTTGTAATTTTCGTCAACACGAGTGCAAAAAGTCATCAAAATGGACCATTTAAAGGTAAATATTACATCCCGCAGAGCCTCTCAAAACAGCTCAGTTTGGGTGCAAGCGATCCCCTTCCAACGGAATACATTCTCTGTTCGGCAACAACGGCACCCATAAGTTGTAACGAAACAATTGGCCGTATCAATCTCAAATTCGTGAATAAAACTCTGTAAAAAACACATACCAAACAGAAAACATGGGGTAATTCTACTACTATTCTAACGTAATAAATTGACCCCACCCTAGAGAGGTAATTCTACTACACTTTTATCATAATAAATTGACCCCTTTCAGGCGTCAACAGTCTACGGATGGAGTCAACATTTTACAGAAGGGGGTCATTTTACTACATAGCCTCCTTCGGATAATTCCTGGCAATTCGGAAATGTGTTCCCTTCAATGTATAAGCTTTTCCAAGTATATAATCAGTGTCATCATAGTCCTTAAATCGCACTAGTATAGGCCGGTTCTGATCGTTTATACCTATGGACTGTGTGCTAGACTGTGTGCTGAACTGTGTGCGAGAAATTGTCCCCGGGCGATGCACTCGATCGATTACGTACATTGACTGATTAATACACATTTCATCTTCCAGAAAATTTCTCAAAATATGGCCGCAATTTGTATTAGATCTCTCGCTTATATCCCAGAATATCAAGTTGTTTCGTCTACTGTGTGATTGAATATCAATCGATTTTATAGGCAAGCATTCTAATATTTGTTCATGAATATCAATATACTTTTCGGCTTTTTCGTTTATTTATACACATCGGCAATGCTTGCAGTCAAATGTTACACATCAATGTTATGCTTATCCCACTTGTTTTCTACAGAACTCAGTTTTTCAAACAAAACAGACAGTTTATCATAAGTACTACCTGTATTTCCTCGTTTTCGTTTTGGATGTCTATAAACCACCTACCCCTCCCATCGCTCATATCATAGCGGTTGTCCACTTGCACGTTATATGTCACATTTGCCAGAATTTTAGCTTCTAAATCACTCATTATTGTGTCAGTACTGTCTAAATCACCACCACCACTGGCCATTCAAAAAAAATCATTTCATGTTTAAATATCCAATTTTATCGATGAATTATCGGAGCAAACAATTTGCCACTCCTACTATTTACTGCCGTTTAGACCATATTGTGGCGACTTTCATGTTTTTCGGAGGCGGTTTAACCACAAAGATAAAATAACAACCAAATCTAGTTTTTACAGTTTAATCGTAATGATAATTTATTTATCATATAGATCTAGAAACATTTCTAACTCAACGTAATTTGATTCCTAAAAATATTGTGAATATCTTTTCATAAAGACAAATATACTTTCTAATTTCCTTTACATTCAACTGGTAAATCTCAAATGATTCTATTTATAATTTAGCCCAAATCCAAAGAACACATACCCAAAATATAGACTACCCAGTTTTACTGACCCAATCGTTCTCTTTTGAACTGACAAAACCCAAGCTTATATAGTGCCAAAGTTCCAAATCCCGCGGCTCGCAGAATTCAGCCAAAATTCTGCGGAGTCGCAGAATATCAGAATGATGCTGGCAGAATTCGGCAGAATTCCACAGAAATCTCAATACAGTTGAATGAAAGTTATAATAATTTTACCATTTGATACAAGACAAATACTTAATACATAAATTACCCGTGGTGAGAAGAAGAAATCAATCTCCGCAATATGATTTACCTCCGACACAAAACCTTTCGGCCTTCTTGTTTACAATTAAACGCTCACGCCCTCCTGTGCTCACGCCCTCCTGTGACGTAGTCGATATAAGGCGCCCCCTGGCGAGTTAGTCGTGATAAAATAAACATGTGTAATTCCTACATAAAACACGGAATAACGATTAACAATGTAAACAAGATACCTCAACGAATTCCAGGTAATCCTATCGGTTAACTAAGATGTAAACATCAATGTACAACGAGGTTTAACTGTTGACAATTCGAGATAAAGTTGAATTCTTAAATACAATGTTACACTTTATTGTTACCCCACCCACTTATGTTTTAAATAGCGGTAAATTTGAATAATGAAGCAATTACTATGATTAACATACTAAATAGCTATATTGGACAGAACCAAGGGTTCACATTTTATCGATGAATTATCGGAGCAAACAATTTGCCACTCCCACTATTTACTGCCGTTTAGACCATATATTATATATCCTTTATTTTTCATGGCATTATGGTAATTCTTTCAGCTTTTTTTCAACCTTGTTTAAAAATATTACTTCATCCCCTTTAAGGACATTTTCTACAGGTGCTTATGCTCATCGTTTCCGAGCATACCTATATACGATCGACTATGTTCACACACACACACCATACGTTTTCAATTAGTTGTATTTTTTGTTCACTAGTTTTCTTTTATAATTAACTTTAAACATTGAATATTACGAACTTGATGACTGTTTACTATGTTTACACATATATAATTCGTTTAGATAAATAAAGGGTTGTAGAACTTAACAATTGCTTTTGTTCTCAAAAACAAGTGTATTGACATAAAATAAAAAATATTTCGATTTCTTGCAGTACACAGTATTTGCTAACAAAACAGAAGTTTTAAAAAAAAATCAATTCATAAGAAATTCATGTTGGGAGAGCTCATTCGGGATGTAATATTCCCTTTTATTTACGCATACATCACGCTTATTTAGATATACATATTATACTAGGATCATATATATGTATCTTGAGAATGAATCAAATCAATGTAATTCGATTTGATTTTTTTTTATTAAATATGGGTCGCATATTTATCTAATTATATAAGATATCTCAGAAATCAAGTTGGTGACCTATTATTTTTGAAAGCTGAAATATGCTAAGATAGACAATTCTAGCAATGTACCAACTCTTAAAAAACGATAAAATCATCGGAAAGAATATGAAATAACTGTAAGCAATGTCTTTATTAGCGAAAAATGATCTACAGTTTGTAATTGTTTGAGGGCACTGGTCTTCTCCCACCTCGGAACTAAGTGCATTTAAAAGTAAGAAAATATATACATACAGATACAATACCTCCACATAACCGAGCATTGAATTTCGTCAGACTTGGAAATACCTTTTATAGACAAATTGTTGGTATCCTTGTGTGTACGTATTGTGTCATTCTTGTCACAGATTTGTTATTTGTAATGTAATCAATGGTCTGTTGTCCGTCGTCCGTCGTTTGTTTTTAACTTGTTGATTTCAACACTCTAGCACCTTCATTTTGCGTTCGATCTTTACCAAACTTGGCCAGATTCATATTATTAAGGAAAGCTTGAAGGAGTTGCCTTGTCAACATTCTAGCACATTCATTTTGCGTCTGATCTTTATCAAATATAGATATAAAAATAGAACAGAAAAAGCAACATTCAATGACGACAGTCAACCACAAACACAAACAGAAAGAAAGAAACAATTTAAAGATGAATAAAAGGCCAAATAAGACATCACAAACAAAAAAGGGTTGACAATAGGGCTACCGCCTTGGAACGGTCAGTGGGAAAAAAAGGCCACTGGGGGTTTAAACCAGGTTCTAGGGTGCACCAAACCTTACACTTACCCTACCGTCAACCCAATAAAACGGGACAGTGTAAATAAAGAAATCCCCGCCATGAACTATTCTCTAACCAACAAATAATAGGCCATATAAGTAAAACACAAAGATGCTCGTTTATATATAAATACAAAAAAAACACAATACCCTAGAAAGCCACAAAGAAGGTACTCATGAATTTGTCAGAAGCCAGAGCAACAAGAGAATAAACCGTTGAGGGCATCACAAGACAAGACTGCAGACAAACATCAAACGTCACTGTTCTTTCGGGCTTTATGTAGACGTCATCACAGGGTCCACAGCCTGTCCGGTCATCGCACAGTTAAAACGGAAACCATAGTCACTGTGGCGAACTGTAAATTGCAAAATGATAGGGTCATAAACTCTTTTGATACACCTTTAAACAAACTTAACAAAGATAGTATGAAAATGATCAAGACCAAGGATCTTACGAAGTGAGAAAATTACGTCACCATAAAAGTCAGGTTGTGATAGTCCTTGTCGCAAAAGAGTTCTTAAATTGGTCACGTTTCTAATTTCAATGAACATGATGAAAGCTTGGACTAGTTAAAAAAAACATTAGTATCTGACAATAAACTGTTAGAGTTATAGTCCTTGATTAATGAAAAACGCCATATTTTTCTTTCCTTGTCGAATCTTTATCAATCTATACGAATTTTTTAATTTCAATAAAAGCTTAGAGAAGTACGAACTCTAGCCAGATCTGTTTTTAGTTAAATCTTTTCCAGCAGGTTGTTAATATTAATAAAAACCTCAAAGTAGTTCGGAAAACAGCTAGATCCGATTAGTAATTCCGGAGTTTTGGCCCTTGAATTATTGCAAAATCGTATATTTTGCTTTGTTAAATCTGTAGCTACTTCATTTTTCATCTGATCTTCACCAAATGTGTTCAGACTGATTATATCAATTAGAACTCATACATGTTTAACATTCCTCCCCGTACCACCACGTCTCCCCACCACAACCATATTTGTTTTATTATTATTTTATTTTAATTTATGCAGTTATCTTCGTCACAGAAGAAGGTGGGACAAATTCAAAAACGTCCTATGTCTGGCATACTAGATACAGCAGAATTGTGGTCCTTGATAAATAAATGTTGCTCTTGCTCGCCATTGTCATGTGAGGAAGTCATCCAGTGGACCACTATGATTGGTTGAATTCCGCTCAGTGGTTAAAGACATCACACCAGCCTAATCCATCCTATAGAAATAGTGGGGGCATAATTATGATTGTTTTTTTCATGCATTGTGAGAAGTACCAGAATGTCATGCAAAATTGAAGATTGGTATGTACTGTTATATTATGAGGCCCCGACAAACAATTTAAAATTCAATTTAATTATTTCTAAATTTTATGTGTAACAATACCAGCATGATTTAATTTCAATATTTTTAGTATTGATTTTGGTTAAGTTTAAGACAACATATATTATATTGTTAATTTAATAATAATTATGTGTAAACTTACATTAATTGGGTCTTCTAAAATGGTCTCCAAATACCATCTTTGAACAATAAACTGACCCATCTTAACCAAATTCGATTTCGGTATCCATAGGATGATCGACGTGCGTTGTCCAAACTAATGTTTTCATACCAATGACACACAGCTAAGTTTGTTTTTAAAATGTACTGTATATCACCACAAGAACCTATCCTTTTGTCGTGAAAAATGTTTAGTGTGTTATTAAAAGATTCCACTAAATAAGAGTCCATACTGAAAATGTAATTCTGGTGAGTTTTGTAAACGTCAAAACTTTTGATTGTCGATAATAAAAGCTGTTTTGCAAAAGGGTCTGTTATGATAATATGACTTGGCTCATAATTTTTATCTGTTTTACATCTGGATGCTGGTTCACACTTGTCATAGAAAGGATATTTTGTCATGATTGTAATGTTGTTTATTGTGTATTATTTCAGTCTATACATATTTGTTATAATAAAATAAATTGAATTTGCAGATTTTACCTTTTTAATCTGCCATATTTAAATGTTTCTATTCGAAACAGTAAAATGAAAATTTAGCAATTGTAAGAAACATTGCACAATGTAGTCTTATATAAAATTATGTCAGGGCCTCAATAAATATTTTCCACAGAAGAGGATTAACGAGTTTGTGATCGTCTCTAGCTGTAAAATATCCGTGATCTTTTGATTCTGGTGTGATGTCTTTAAAGAGGAGATGCGTAACGGACAGATGAGCAGACGGACAAACGGAGGCGATTTTATTATCCGCTTATTTTTTTAAAACGTGGGGATAATGACACATCCCGTTAAATGGATGACATTTTGAACACTGACAACCATTTTTTGTCTACTGTGTTAACACTATCTATCGAAAAGAACTTCAACTCAGCAAAGCCATTATCTGTGATACTGTCGCTTACTTTCTCGATTTACATAATCTACGGCAAGAGAGATGATCTCAATTTTAAGAAAATTATATTGTTAATTATCCCCACTAAGATGGGGATGTTGCCCTAGCAACTTGAGCTTGTATTCGAGTTGAGGATTTTATTTTTTTGACGTTTGATGTAAATCTGTTTTGTCGTACCCTTAATGTTTTGTTCTCTTGTCACTCTGACTTCTACAAAATCATTGAGTACTGTGTAGCGGCTTTCCGTGGTTTTGTTTTATATGCATGATCAGTTATGATTTATACTTATATTAACTATTAATAATGCCTTGTTTGTTAGAGAATATACCCTGTATATACTCTCGTTTAACTGGGATGACAATAGAGTAAAAGTTAGTTTTGGTGCACCTAGAATCTGGTTTAAACCCCAGTGTCCTTTATGCCACTGACCGGTCCAAGGCGGAAGCCCTATTGACAACCCGTTTATGTTTGTGATTCCAAAGGTCTTGTTTCTTATTGACATTGTAATTGTTGTTTGTCTGAATGCGTATTTTTGGTTTACTGTGTTTGGTGAAAGCCACGTTTGTTGTTCGACCTGTGTACCTAAGTAGTTGTTTCTTATTTCAAATTGTGGTATTTAAAATACGGCTGATATGTTTAATGGTTAGGGTTAGGGTTTAGTTCAAATCATTGTTTGCGTGTTTTTAAAATGGCCGAATCAGCAGGGATGTTTTGTTTATTCATATGTGAATATCGAAGTACATAATTATATCCATATACGCGGTAATTATTAGTTGTTACTGTGGTGACGCAATAATAGCATATACATACGAGCAAAAAACACAATAGTTATCTACCTTTGTAGACACAGGTATGCTTTATATTGTGACAGCTTTTAATTATTGAATATTGAAAATGTAACATTTTACCACAAAGATGTCCGCGTATTTCTGGATCTTCCCTTGTACATATTTAGTGTGCATAGTTTTGAAATAACTATCAGCTCTCTAAATAAAATCGGATTTACCATCTCTTATATTTAAAAGATATGTTGTTTGAGGGAAACTATTTTCGTGGATAGGATTTGAAGAAACTAAGATGCCATATAACGGCAAAGCTACCCTACAAAATCACTTATCAAAACTCTATCCTGGTGTTCAGGTCATATAATAATGTATCTAAGACGATTAAAAGCATATGTTAATTCATGGGTTATTAAAAGACCCGTGATTGAATATTCGGAAAATCAATTATGAGTTGGTAACTCTTAATTCGACACACCAGTTTTGAGGTTTAGTCTGGCTGGTTAAATCCGTTTATATTATATCTGTAGAGTTTGGATCTTCAAAATATTAAGTTATATAATTATATACCTCGTCGTCAGTAGGTTTAGAAACGGTGTACATAAGTTGTACAATTTGGCCGTTGTCAGCGGCGGGATAGCTACTTTAAGTAAAGACATCACTATTCTAGCACGTGTCAAACAATACTGAATAAGAATGAATGAATGCATGAATAAGTTTTTTTTCGGCACGTATACTTTTGTTGCTCTGGCAAAAACTGATGAAAGATGAAGAAATGAAGTAGTAATTAAAAATTAATGTAAATATATAAAGATAAAACTATTTACAACTAAAGGATGATATGGTAATAATATAAACTATATATGTAAATCAACAAATTCTCATCACATTCCAACAAGATGTGTTTGACCGTTAACGGTGCAAAGCAGGATATAAAAACGACTTAATGCTAATATCCATGTACATAAGGGACGTAAACTCGACATGACGTTCGGTTGGTACAGCTACAAAATTCACGATTGCATCGAAGACGAGCGTTCACAAAACTACGAAATATCACCATGGATAAACAATATTTCAAAAACGATCTGGAGCACAAGGACAAGGAACACAAGGGACTTGCTCAATGATTGTGTAACTATGTTTAATAACAGGTCGGCATAAAATATCGAGATCATAAACATCTAGTTTGGGAAACACATATCGTTCCCCAGTAAAATATTGTTATCGTGTTTCAAATGATGTTTGTTTATTGACCCTAGCAATAATAATATAGACCGATTGAAGAACATCCGGATGACAAATATACAGTACAATGTGTAGTTTTGAACCGATGAAAAGAAACTAGAGAGATAAATAGCATGGTCGATTTCTTGAGTTGGTTCTTTAGAAGTTAAATAAGATGTATTGAGAAGTTATAGAAGATGCTACACCTCTTAAGACATTTTATTATCAAGGAAGTACGATAGCAGTTTCAGCTTTTAAAATAAACCTAACTGAATAAAACACAGAAACGGAAAGGGGTAAACTCATACCTCTACCCACCTCCAGCTGTGTAACACTATATATAATGTAATATAAACAAAGAATTACCGTTAATGCAGCGTTCGGCGTTTATCGTAGTGTATAAAAGCAAGGAATTAATGCAGCGAGTATTAAACATGTTTTAGGCACCATTTAATGACATTTGTCAAAATCAATTATAAAAATAAGTATAAAAGTCAAACAGGAAGTGCACCTTTCACAGGACACAGTAAACCTAAAAACACGCAAATCGACAAACATGAATGACAATGGTAATAAGGAATAAAGGCATATGACGTCTCAAACACAAAAAGGGTTGACAATAGGGCTATCGCCTTGGAACAGTCAATGGCAAAAAAGGCCGATGGGGGTTTAATCTAGGTTCTAGGGTGCACCGAACCTCACACGTGCCCTACTGTTATCCCAATCAAACGGGACAGTGTAAATAAAGAAATCCCCGCCATGAAATATTCTCTAACCAACAAGGCAGCATTATTAGGCAATATAAGTAAAGCACAAAGTATAAATACAAAAAACAATAGCCTAAAAAGCCACAAAGAAGGTATTCAGTGACTTGGCAGAAACCAGAGCAACAAGAGTATAAACCATTAAGGTCAAAACAAGCAAACATCAAACGTCACCGTCACTTTGGGCTTTAGGTAGACGTCATCATAGGGTCCACAGCCTGTCCGGTCATCGCAGAATTATAGAGGAAATCATAGTGGCGAATTGTAAATGGTTCCACCACTAAACATGCAGTGCGTTGCAAAACCATAGGGCTATAACCTCTTTTGACAATACTTTTAAGAAGTTTAACGTGAGCATGACCAAATATCTTACGAAATTTGTAAATCATGTCACCATAGAAGTCAGGTTGTAATAGTCCTTTTCGCAGAAGAGTTCTTAAATTACTTTTATATTTGGAAAGAAGAAAATCTGCGACAAGGGGTTCACAGTTCTTACCCATAAGGATACCCACAATTTGTCTATAAACGGTAGTTCCATACCTGACGAAAATATTATCTAATAAAAAAATAAGTGATTCACAAACTGCATGGCAAGTCCACATAGTGTAATTGTCCAAACTTCTGTTAGTCAAAAACGCTTTAATACTGTTACAGATCAAAAATGTAGTATTTCCCCTAGAAATGGTTTTATGAATGAGAGCAATAAGCTTGTCTTTGATAAGGTTGTGTGGTTAAGTTGTATATAATGTAGAAAAATAATAAGTACTTATTGAGGTGTATTGCAAATTGTATCATGAACGTCGCCTGAATTATTAATAGATTTAAACAAATTAATCCTAGAGTTTTCATAAGCTGTAGCACAATATTGTTTAACGTGATCTTTAACGGCAGTAAGACAAGATGTTACAAGTTTGGAGATATTTGTAGTGGTGCAAGAACTAAAATTGGAAATAATACGGGATTTATATGGTTGTTCGTGTAATTTGGGAATCCAGTACATCGTTGGAAGTCTGTTTTGCTTTTCTTTAATTCCAGCCTTGAAAATCTTGCACTGAGTGATATACGTCGGAACAACATCATCTTCAGTAGATTGCACTGGAGTATACGAATTAGTACTCCCGAGTTCCTGAGATAAAACATTGACGTAATGGAGGCGTCAAAAATAATTATATTATTACCTGCTTTATCAGCAGGAACTAAAACAAAGGTATTATGAAATTCCTAGAATCCCGATTTTAAATTACGAAATGAAAACCTAGGTCTAGGGAGAAGTAGGGAGGGGTTAGCCATATAAAGTTAATACGGGTATCTATGATGTTTAGAATAGTCTTTTTCCAAGTAGAAAAGGAGTTAGGGTAACATGATAACCCAGTCGTGCTTCAACTTTTAGAAGAGTACAATTCTCTTATATTGATATTGTTATTATTTTCTGCTGGCTTCCAAGCCATGTAGGAATACGTGCTAATGATGGAGCTGATAGTACTGCTAAGTCAGCATTATGTTTACATATATTTAATGCCAAATTACCTTATACTGATTTTAAAAGTTGTATTAACATATATATTCGTAACTCTTGGCAAGCCGCTTGGGATTTGTCAGTGAAAAATAAATTCCATTCAATTAAACCGTTACTTGGAGAATGGCGTCCTTCTAGTAGACCCATTCGTCGAGAAGAAGTTTTCCTAGCCCGGTGCAGGATTGGGTATACACGTTATACTCATTGATATTTATTACAATGTGAGCAATTTACTAGAATGTATACCCTGTTTGCACCGTTAACGGTAAAAACATATATTGTAGTGTAGAATTTGTTCCTATGTGGCAAAGGCACAGTTAATACTATGAAAGAGTTATTTGATACTATAGAATTTAGTCTTGTTTTAGATTTCATAAAATAAATCAGACTTTATAAATCAGTATAATATGTCGTAAAAACTATATATATTTACTTGTTTATATTTACATTAAATTATACATAGTTTATATTACTAAAATATCATCCCTTATTTGTAAATAGTTTTATATTTATATAGTTACATTAATATTTAATTAATACTTTATTTCTTCATCTTTCATCAGTTTTGAACCATATGACGTATTTATGTGTCGACGTGCTGTAAACCACCATTCATTCATTCATTCCAAAATCGATGGAATATTGTCAAGTGAATTTTTTAATTAAAGACGTTTTTTTAGGAACGAGCAATGTCAACCATGTATAGTACATGACAGTAATTCAACACTGTTGCTGTGAACATAATATAATGTTATTATTAGAAATAATACTTATATAGCAGGAATTGTGCACTTTATATCCGAAAAGTTTGATGCAATTTTGTTCAAAGTTATTTTGCTTTTTTATGTAAATAAATTGGTCCATTTATCCAGCGAGAGCAGACGAGCCATCATTTCTGAATAAAATCAGCCATCTTATCACATCATCTAAATTTCGAAGCACACATTTTTTAAAAGAAAAAGATTTTCTTTCAAGGACATACGAGTTCAAAATAATCCATATGCTATAGTATGGTGTCATTGACAGACTTTCTCTGTCAACATATTATAACCGGCAACTATATTTGTGGATGTGTTTAACACATGTACAGTTGATTGATGGTTTTGCATAGAAACATTACAAACTAAATGATCATTGGGCATGTCTATATTCGAATAAATTCTGCCAAAACCAAAAAGAAAACTGTATATAAATGCGATCAAATGAACTGTTCATCTGAGTGTTTCACCATACCACTTGTTTCAATTCACAATTCACAATTCAAGCGAAAGTACACGCTTTTCATGTGTATTATGCGTGTATTGAAGGCGCATGGAAGATAAAAAAATTATTTTCTAGTTTACAATAGGGTACTTCGAAATATGAACGATGTGATAGAATGGCTTATTTGATTTAGAAATGATGTCTCGTCTGCTCTCGCTGGATAAATGGACTATTCTATGGATCAGTTTATTTCATATAAAAGAGAAAACAACATTGAGTAAAATTCCTCCAAACTTATTTTCCTATAATATTAAGTTCACATCAATAGCGTTGAATTACTGTCAGGTACTTAATAGTTAACATTACTCATGCCTAAAATATGCATATATTTTAAAATTTCGCTTGACAATATCCCATCCATTTTGGATCTTTTTTTGTTTTGTTTAAAGATAGCCAACCAATAGTCCTTAACATGCTCTAAACATGATAATCTTCCGTGCCAATCGACTACGAAAAGGTCAGACATTTACTTCTCCCCTCAACCTACCCTATTCCACACTCCAAACCCCTACCCACAAACGATTTTTGTTTCTATATAATTTACAGCTTATTGCTTTGTACCTGCGTTATTAACGACAAACGAAAAAAAAGAGAGAAAAACGCGCATGCACACGTTTTACGTACCAAATGTACAAGTGATTGCGGAAGGTTGGGGCAAGTGGGAGAGTGACTGAGACTACATACCGGTGATACCCTCAGCGGTTTGTGTTCATATCAGATGGCAAAGACGTAATTGTCCTATTTGCATTGTAATGAGCATGAGTTGCACATAGTATTACACGGAGCAATTCATACACATAGTATTACACGGAGCAATTCATACACATAGTATTACACGGAGCAATTCATACACATAGTATTACACGGAGCAATTCATACACATAGTATTACACGGAGCAATTCATACACATAGTATTACACGGAGCAATTCATACACATAGTATTACACGGAGCAATTCATACACATAGTATTACACGGAGCAATTCATACACATAGTATTACACGGAGCAATTCATACACATAGTATTACACGGAGCAATTCATACACATAGTATTACACGGAGCAATTCATACACATAGTATTACACGGAGCAATTCATACACATAGTATTACACGGAGCAATTCATACACATAGTATTACACGGAGCAATTCATACACATAGTATTACACGGAGCAATTCATACACGTTGGTTATATTGTTTACAAGTGTGTAACATTGACTTATATAAGTATATACGAGTCGATATTGTAATGCCTTAGTTTAAGATATTGCAGGGGAGTGTAAAGTCCGTAAAATATAATATGCTGTCAGTATCAAAGTATATACAGTGCAAATGTATAATGAAGGCAATCGCCAGAAGTCTGACATAAAAATGTGAAATGGAGTGAATTGTAATATATGTTATCAGTATCAAAGTCTATACAGTGCAAATATATAATGAAGGTAATCGCCAGAAGGCTGACATAAAACAAATGTGAAATAGAGTGAATGGTAGTATAAATATAGTGACAGATGGTGATGTATCGCAATTATACAATAACTACCCCAAGCTATGTCTGTACATTACAAAACATAATACATATTCGGCGGTTGTTATGTAGTAAGTTCCTGCACCTAGATCAACATTGTCTGGCAGATTACTAAAAAAAAAAGTATTTAACACGTAGTAAGAATGAAGACGACCGCTGGCTTGTGAAGCTGAACTAAATGTGTCCTATGATTTTAAATTATAAATTGAAACTTATTGTCATTTGACATTTCTATGGCACGAGATGACAAGTAATTCATGTAAGTAATTCATTAACGTCTAACACGACCGGACAGATTGTGTACCCTATGATGACGTCCTAAATCCTTATAGGACGGTAGAGTTTGAAGTTTGTCTTTAATTTTGTCGTGTCATACCCTTAACGGTTTGTTTTCTTGTTGCTCTGGCTTCTGCCAAGTCATTGAGAAATTACTTTTTGTGGCTTTTTAGGCTTTTGATTTGTTTATATTATATATATACATACTCATTGGTGTGTTTTACTTATATTGCCTATTAATGCTGCCTTGCTTGTTAGAAAGTATACCCTGGAGGGAATATGGTTATGTACACTGTCCCGTTTATTGGAATGACAATAGGGTAATAGTGAGGTTTGGTGTACCCTAGAACATGGTTTAACCCCCCAGGGGCCTTTTTTGCCACTGAACTTTCCAAGGCGGTAGCCCTATTATCAACCCTTTTGTGTTTGTGATGTCTTATTTTGCCAATTATTCATATTTGTATCATGGTCACTGAAAATTCTCTTTGTAATAGCATATGTGTAAATCGTTTAATTGAAAATAACACCTGTCAGAATAAATGGTATACTACAACTACCATTTGTTGGAAGTTATAGTATGGCAGGCAGCTGAAATAAACATGCTACAAAACAAGTAGAGTATGGTTTCATCTCGTTGGTTAATTTAAACACGTCGATGGGCGTCCTCGATGGGCTACGCCCATCTCGATGTTTAAATTAACCAACTCAATGAGACCATACTATATCTATTACTTAAAGTTGTTCCTTGTTTTTATTTGTGTTTGTGTTGAATGTTGTCCTTGAATGCTAATTTTCCTGTTCGATTTGTATATCTAGTTTTATTGTAACACTGTGCCATTGTTTTATTACTAATACTTGATTTTATTGCTAAACATATAAATGGATGTTTACTTTTACTGTTTACATCATAGGTTAATAAATATTGAAAAGGGTATCACTTGAAAACAACAAACACAAACAAGAGAGAAGAATAGCAGTCTCGGTTAATTTGAGCATGAAGAGAGCTATGGTCAGTCTTGGTCGCGCTATGGCGTAGAGTAGGCGTATAATTGTGAACCTGGTATGTTAAATAATTAAAAATGTATACTTATTTAAACAAGAGTATGATAATGGATCTTTGGAAACGGCCGAGCACGACACATACGAAATATTGCAGTCTCGGTTTGATTGAGACTGTTCATGAGTGGTAGTGAAATATGCTAGCTACCGCTCACGCCCTCTAGCCCCGGGTTGAGCAGAACTCAATATTCATAAAATCAATAGCACAAAATTTTAACCATCCCGAAGATGGCATGCATATGGTCTTATTTGTTTTACTCCATGCAACTGCAAATGAATAGTGATACAGTTTATCCATAATAAAGTGAATCTGGCAGTATATTGATGGAGTTATGTCTAGATGTAAAAACAGCCGAGGGGATTTTACCCTGCAAAAAATGCTGAGAGGATTTTGTCCTAGTAGCACAAAAATGACTGAAGTGATTGTGTTCCGAGCGGATTTTGTCCTTCTGCCGTACATTCACAAAAATGAGGTAAAAATCAATTTACATGAAGGACTTTAATGTCCCGTTAATAACAGCGTTCTGTCAAGATGAACGGCTGATAGATTATACCTACAGTAGTATTCAAAGTCGAACATATCTGGTATCTCATTTGAGTGTTACACATACTGTGTGTACGAGGCATGATTGTATATTCACGAATAAACACATTACAGTAAAGGATCATGTTTATCTCTTTAGATAATTATTTAACAATGGTGCGAAAACCTGTCAAGATCTATAGACACCATGTTTTCGTTGTCTGAAGTGTGAACATAAAAGACAGTTTGAGCATGTGGTATCATAATTAAACATGAAACGTGGTCACTAGGGGGCGTTTCGTAACAGTATTCATTAGAATCAATAATATCATGTAATATAATGTTCTTTTGATACAATTTGTGAGATCAAATTAACACCTTATATTAGTTGTGTTAGTTGAATACATACTAACAATAGACGAATGACACGCAAAACGATACTAATACAAGTAACGTTTTGCTACAGCATTCGTCAGTTACATTGTTTGGCAAGAAATGGTTGGTTCGCCTCTCAAAATTTAGGCGTTGCGAATATATAGTTGGTAGCCATACAACTTATTTCATGGAAAGACCCAACAACTATGTCCACCGTAATCAATTAAAGGAATAAACATAATAAACATAGTGTAATGTGTTATATAAAGGAAATTATAGATAATGCTAATGAAAGAAGAAATAAATTAGTATTATTTCAAAATTCTCGGGAGATAAACCAGCTTGTTCGAATAATAGTATAATTGAATTGAATTGGGGTTTTAAGGCGCATTAACACATGAAAAGGTTATATAGCACCTATAAGGCATGAACATGCCAGGCTCATCTTCCATGTACATCGAGATAAAATATGGAAAATGGGCCTAGAACCTTCTCACCCTGAACTGCAGAGTTGCTGCAAATTCTATCGTAGAAATCCATTTACGCTGGAGCCACGTTATTGTTTTTCTGCCACTGCTCTTTTGATGCGAGCGAGATAGCACCTGAAACAATGCAGGGATCATGATGAAGACCTTTAATGAACATGAACAAAAAATGATAAAATGATCATGAATTTGGGGGGATTCTACCCCTCTGCCTATCCCTCCAAAGGGATCTGCAGTGGCCCTATTCTTTGCCCCGTGACCAAACAGGACCCCCCGAGAACCACACGGGCGAATACTAGTATAAAGAAATGATGTTGTTTAAAATTTGCCGATCATATGTGTGTTTCTGCAAATGTTTTAAGTCGAATAATCTTTCTCCTATTGAATGCTGTATTTGGAAATATCATTCTAAATGTCCTGTTTATAACACATCATATACGTGAGAGAAATGTCAAACTGGAGGAAATCTGAATCCTTTCAATATTTATGAAATTAACGATAAACACTTGAACATTAAGTTTGTTCAAACGACGTCCATGAGATGACGCATGGCTTCTGTGTTGCTTTAAAGTATAATATCGCTGATAGGAGGATTGAGAGGTTTTGCATCTTATAATTTTATAAAGAAGCAACACGTTTCACGACCCCTAGCACCGGCTTAAGTGATATTCTACTTCAAAGCCACCTATATTGGGCTCGTTGGTCCCAAAGTACCAGTAAAAAAAACACTATTTTAAGTTCATGCTGTACAACAACTACATTACTGATGAATTGTGAACAACTGAGTGTGTCAGGTCCCTGACAAGACTTGAACTTGAATCTCTTTTCTCGAAAGAAAAGCGTGTTTCCTTACACTACAGAGATCGCCCAGACATCACAAAAAGAGTGTACAAAACTAAGCGAAATTAATAAAGATGTAGATAAAAAAGAAATGTCAAACTTTAACTATCACTGAAGGTTATTAATACCCATTTACAAACACATACCCCATGACTTCATGTATTTGCGCAGTTCCACTTCATACTGATGCTTCATACAAAGTTTGGGGGTATAACAGAGGTCACAGGTCAAGGTCACATGCCTTATTTTGGTACGCGACACACCGCTATCCCAAGATGTATCCACATACCACGTTTGGTATCTCTAAGAGTTATAGTATTGAAAATACGGTCCGAACAAGCATTTTCTATGACAGAGGTCACAGGTCAAGGTTACAGTAACGTTATTGTGGTATGCGACACACCGCTATCCAAAGATGTATCTGCATACCAAGTTTGGTATCTCAGAGTCTTATAGTATTGAAAATATGACCCGGACAGGCATTCAGAAGGACGGACAGGGTGCAGACCTACAGTCCCCACCCCCTCCCCACCCCCGCGGGACCGGTGGGGAACTAAAAAGCAATGTCGTTAAATGTTAAGACAATTAATGCAAATGGTGTAATATATATGATATTATATATATCAATTAAACAATATATGCATTGTCAAAGGAACACTTACTCATGTAGTATAAATCCTGTTGTAAAAGATGTAGATTTTATAACATTTTGTGTATACAAATTTAGTGGTATTAAGGACGTATTGAAACTGATATGTTGCAATGTACAGTTGGAAGAGGTTGCTGATAGGTTTAAAAATCATGCAAATCTGTATACATATGTAGTTTCAGAGTAGTCGCTACATGTGTTTTACAATATAACTGTATGTAAACGAAGATGGTTCCAGGCAGCACTATTTAATGGTGAATCAACAGAATTTCTGACATTTATCAACATGGTGCTGATCATTGTAGAAAAAACATTTATAGCCTTCCAGAAGTTGTTGCTACAAACTTGCTCCCGTGTCTGCCATTTGCAATTAAAAGCATATGTGGAAACAACTAAAACTTAAAAAGGTTCATCACAAAATACCAAGGTGTGGAATACTAACTTGACCAAGCTCTTTCATTCACTGCTGCTGCCGCAAGACAATCTCTTCCACTACTGCTATCTCTGAACTCTTCACGCAGGACACACAATAAGGCAGAATACCTTGTAACTGGAAATAAAAATGGCAACACCATGTAAAGAAAAACACAAAAACATAAACCATGGAAATAACTTCGCAAATTCAATGCCTTATTAACTTTACAATTATGAAATACATATTTTTCAAAATAGAGCAAAGTGCCAGATGCTTGCAGATGCCATTATGGTTGACCTCTAAACCACCGTACACGAAATGCCATATTACAGATATACCATGTCAGCAACGTCATAAACAGGTGAAATAGAGGATAAACGCTTCCCAATCTACATAACTCGACCTTTGAGCATTGCAGGTGTAAAACTTTTTACTGAGGCAGGCATTAATGACGGCCAATTACTTATTGTATTTACAATCTAATAATAATTAATTTTTGTTTTTGTTATAAAGTTTGGTTGTAGGTTGTTGTTTAAATTTATAATTTTTCATTTTAGTGATGGTGAGATTTTGTCTTATTTTCAGTAGCGTTAGGTGATAAAATATGCGTTTTCTATCTGGTTAATGATTGTACGTAAGCTACTTATGACATGGCGTAATGACTGTTCCTCCAATCTCCTGGACACTGGAGTTGTAACGTTTTTAAAACGGACTCTTTTCCGATCTTTGCGATCCTGAGATTTTTAATTATGTTACTGAGTAACGTAATAGCGTTACGGGATCTTTCAGCTATCAATCTTTTCTCCATATGTTGGATGTCAATGATCAAAGTATGGTAAAGTTCTAACTGTCTTTCAATCTTTTCAAGAAAATCAGAGAAGAACTTCATTTCTTCCTGAAGTATTTTTGTTTCATTTCATTCGTTGGAGCGTCTTCATGCCCCCATAACTATACCTCTCCACATGACGATGGGTTTATTTTTTCCCATTAACGCATATCTTGTACGTCAATTTTTTATCAGGATCGGTTGCAGAAATTGTATGTATCATTTTGTGCATGACGCCTGGCTTCTCCCCTGAAACAATTTTATTCTCATCTTTTAGAACACGACGATCGGGAACAACAAAGTTCATCTGTGATTTTCCGCAAAAAAAATGCCCGGTGATACACTACCATCATTTTCGGCCCTCCCATAAATCTAAGGAACCTCCCCCGAAACAGTTTTAATCCAGTGCTACAAAATAGTTCAATTTTGTCATTATATCTCATAAATGTTGTCGACCTGTCCAAGTTATACCACCTTACTACATCAAGAAATAGCAAGAACGCAATTGTCTAGTGGAAATTTCTTCTCACTTACAAGTTATTGAATGATATGAAATCTACAAAATAAAAACAGAAAATAGACTATTCGATGGTTCAACGCAACAATGTTGTACCTTGTTAGTTATTTCATGGAGTACAGTATACAGGGAGGAGAAACGGATTCATAAACGCTCTAGTTTATTTATTTATGTTGCCACGCTAAACCGCCGCCATTTACTATTTTATCAATACATGTAAATCGATCGTAAGCGCGTCTCACATGTTCAGCTAACATCTCAAAATATGCAGGATGTTTACAGCCTATTTTTTACGGTTAACGAAATTACCTTCTCCTCCCTGTAGACTGTACTCACTGGTTATTTATATTTAGTTACCGTAGAGTTGCACTGAATCATCGTAGTATTACATATAAAGTGGTAAAATCCCCATCTGAACATTAATTTATACAAGATACAAAATAAGATAACATGTTTCAGGTGTGGGGTGGGGTGAGGTGTGGTGGAGTGGTCTTGGGAGTTAAAGACCGGATGAAAAAAAATCGAATTACAGGTGTGGGGTGTGGGGTGTGGGGTAGGGGGGAACATATATATATGTGTTTGAATTGACCAAAACAACACAGAAGTTTAAAAAAAGAAGTAAGAAAAAAATCGAGTTTTGAGTGGCTTGGTTTGGTACAAAGCAACCACAGTACTCCAAACATATAGTTTTACATTGATTAGAAGCAGAAACCAGACAGAATCATTTATGTTTAAATCTAGAATCTATGTAATTTGTAATGTAACTTCAGTCCAACTTGTCTGCCATTTACACTTTCAGGAGGCCACATCCATTGTTTCTCTAAATAAACATAGCGTCACATTATCAGCTGATAGAAAAAACATAAAAATACAGTTCTGCATCTAGTTTCATCGCATAGGCACATAAACTAGACTTTAAACATTGTAAAATGATAAAGTTTCGCATATAACTTACAATACATGCGTTTTACTACGACGACACACTGACTTGAATCGCTGGAAAATAATAAATCCGAGCCTTCTCTGACCCTAAAAGCATTTTTTTTTTTTTTAGGCTTTATAGGGTCTGAGGAACTCCTATAGTGAAAACCGGGGGATTACTAAAAACGCACAGTCATGCACTTTCAACGATGTTTGCGGTGTCGTGTCGATTTTTTACGATAATTTAGCTCAAAAGATCGATCAATTAATGTTTATTATACCAAGCTGCAATGATAAAGCTGCACCTTTATCGATGGTAGTGACACAATAAAACATTTATGTTGTGAATACACTTTTATTTACTATATCCGCCATATTGTCATTTTGCATATTAGTTAAATTCCCGTGATATTCTCGCGAGAGGTGAATGCATTCATATTCCCCTCATCAAATATTGCCACTATCAACTGACAGCATCGAGGGATTTTTGGAGTGGAACGAACTCTTCTCGGAGCATAATTAGGGTCTTAACTTTAAAGATAAACAATTGGATGTTGTTCAGAGTATTGCTAGTGCAAAAAGGAAAAGTTGGTCGCAATTTTGATTTGTTTTGAATTTTGCGGGAAATATTTATCGGCGCACAGGTCACGATCACGTGACATTTTACCCTGAATAATAACAAATATTGAAAAAACAAACATTTTTAACTTCGTCCGAAACGGTCGACCGTTACAACTTTATTAAGGTTAATAAAACAAATATTTCGGTTCAGATAGGTAAATAAATATATTGATAATCGGTTTATATGCTTGAAATGTTAATCCAATGAATACTTACATAGATATATTGATTTAAAACCAAGAGGGTAGTTCCTCTCCCGCGAGGGAGAGGAGATCCCCGTATTTTTACTATAGGAGTTCCTTTGACCGCACACAGCCAGATGAAATATCAAAAATCGTAAAAAGGGCTGGTAAGGTCAGAGAAGGCTCGGATTAGAAAAAATATACTGCGCAACACAAAATATGGCGGGAAAATTACACATTCCATGTTTTACTTTATCTACTACAGCTCACCAAATACAAACAACGCAAAACAGAAACGTCACTGTCATGTTTGCCGTCTCATTTCTAACCATGCAGATTGTACAACAAATCAGTTTTGTCAACACACACAGTAAACTTGTTTTTAATAATATTAGTAGGTCACTGCAATCACAAACAATTCATCAACTCAAATGCAAATGTCTGCTAGCCTATCTTCAACTTGACACGTCAGGCAAAAGACACTGTACATCTGATGCATATTAAAACACATGTTCTACTTACGATTAGTTGTATATATGCGAGAACCCAAAATGTCAACATCTCTCTTTAAGCATGTCAATCACAATGGCCGCACGCATTAGCAACACAAAATAAATAAACAGGCTATGACGTCAAGCTCTTCCAGTAATACATTACTTTCTTGAAACACCTCCCGAATTTTCGCGTTTTCCCCAATGAGGTAAAAAATTACCTTTACGCACATTATAACAAACTCATACACTTATTCAAAACTTTCTTGGAATTATATTAGAACAAAACATGTTTCATATTGATTCCAAAGCGTATACAAAAAATGGAATTCACAAATGACTGTGTCTATTACACGAGGGATACAGCAAATTTACGCTTCACTGGTCACTATATACGCTATATGGAATTGGCAATTGGGCCAAACCTATTCACAGTTAAAGAGCGTTCTAATGGTTTCCATACACAGTAATAGTTAACTGAATTTACATATTCATGAATAATAACGCTCTATAAAATGAAAGTTACTAGGAAAGGATTGGCGATGCTCCAGACACTCCGCCTGAATGATGATTTAGCGTATTGTGCGATATATAATGATATATAAAATAAGTTGTTAACATAACTTCAGTAAGTGTGTTTAAAACCTCTATGCCTTGTCCAATATATGCGTCACGTAAATATGGGGCAGATGACGGTGACATTTCCAGACCAGGGTCTTATCTGAAATATAAAGTTGAATGCTACTTTCCCTGTCCGATCTTTTTATATTTCTTAACGTTGAAACTGTGGATTGGTTGTGGATTTTTGAGTTGCAACAAAAAGTTCATACAGACGTACTACGAGCGTATATAGTTCAAACTTCCACTTGTATTAATATTTTGCCTAAAGATAAACATAGGCCAAAATATATTTCTCCACAAATTACCCAATATATACCAGCAAAAGGTACACATAAGAAAACTATAGTGACGTTAACCTACGATAGTCACTTGTATAACTTTTTTTTTTAACATTACTTGATACATTTCAGCAATTTGTTTCATTGTTTTAATGTATGGGAAGGCATTGAAGGCGAAATTCGTTTCAGCATGTTTACAATTTTACTCAAGGCCTGTTTCTCGACATTTATTGTACCATTTCTATTTTCACTAGATTTATATACATTCCGTACAATAACGGAAACTAGCCAACGGACATAATAGGTGCTCTGGGTATTAACAGTGGCTATAAACTTAAAGCAAATTATTCATTTAAATAATTTATGATAAAAGTATCGTATACATACAGATGTAACATATTAAATCTAAATATAAACATTGGTTAGGTGTTTCCCTTACCGTACCGTTCATAATGTACATCATTTACACTTACTTATTTAATATGCAAAGATGCAATATTAGTATAAGCATTACAAATAGATTGTAACAATTTCAAATTAATTCATTAAAAGTAAGCTGTTGTTATGCACATTGGTGTTTATTTTATATATTGGATTAGATCAATCAATTATAATGTATTTAATATGAGTTGGAAATCCCGCCCCACCTGGATGTTTTTGTTTCATAAACACACCCCAAGGAAATCAAATCTCGACAACACACTCCCCCTTTAATTAAAAAAAAATTCTGGAATCTCTATCGTTTCCGCAGGAACCTGAACAAAATTTAGAAAACACCACTCTGGATTTGTTCCATGAACTCAACCTGGAAAAACGCTTCCTTACCATAGGCCCCGCCCCACCACTCTGGAAAATTGCTAAAACACACACCCTGGAAAAAAGTTTTCAAAACAAAATCCCATGTAAATCATTTTAAGACCTAGTCCCTCGCCCAAACTGGAATATCTTTAAAACAACCCGACTTCCTGAAAAAATAATAAATATTCAAAATGATATATAGGGTCATATAGAAACCACAGCGTCCGAACGCAATGGCATCGTAGGTCCGCACTGTACTGCAGACAAGGACTTGAAACTACAATGAAAGAGACAAAAAACAACAGAAAGGGTGTGAAGACAGGGTAACCGACTTGGAACGGTCAGCAGACAATTGGGCCTACTGGTTAGCTTGAATCGATTTTATATGCTGACAATCCTCGCTATTATCCTGTCTTCAGCGCCCAAATAGACAAGACAGTGTAAACAAAACTACATCCCATCAAAAGGAAATCTCTAACAATAAAGTCCACATCCAGAGAAACCAACTAAAGATATACATACAAAAGAATAAACATCTCTGGATGTATCCAGAATCGTACTGAACAACCATAGTAGTTGCAGCTAAAGAGAAAACCCGAGGAACGAAGCTCATGCACCCACCTCCCTTAGTTGGGGTTTCAGTAGGTACAATCATAGAGTCCCAAGAGGTAGTCCATTCATCGCACAAGTGAAAAGTGAAGCGTAATGACTGACTGTAGAGGGGTCAATCAATAAACATGCAGTGCGCTGTAAAACCAAGGGGTTATATTCTTTTCTGACGAACTTCCAGATTAAATTTGTAAAGCGGTCAGGAAACCCGTCAGACCCTTTAACTTTCGAAGTTTATAGGCCACATCTCCATAAAATGAGGGTTGTGACATGCCTAGTCGCAGAAGTGTTTTAATGTTGGTGTTGTACTTTTCCAGCAGGCCCTCGTTGCGGCGGTAGAATTTAGAGAAATATCTACGTAGTTTTTGATAACGAAAACCCTGCTGAAGAAGTTTTCTTGTAATAACTGGATTACGATCATTGAAGTCTATAACATCATTACACGCTCTAGCAAATCGAATGAGCTGGGAGATATACACCCCATATGCGATAGCACGAGGTACATCTCCATCCAGGTGTGGATAGTTAACGATATTCAAATTGAAATCATCTCTCTTATCATAGATTTTAGTATGAATAAAATCATTTGAAATCGAGAGATGAAGATCGAGAAATGCTGCTACAGTATCCGAATTGTTGGCTTTATTCAACGTGAGCTCTGGTGGATAAATGTTAGTAACCATGTGAGCAAATAACGGATTATGAATATTGAGTATGTCATCAAGATACCGAGAATTATTATTAAAGGCACCAATAATTTTACCCTGGCTAGCAGGTGACAAACTCAACATAAAATCTCTTTCATAGCAGTACAAAGCAAATCTGCAACGAGTGGCGCACAGTTAGTACCCATAGGAATACCAACAACCTGGCGGTAAGTTGTTTTACCTTATCTTATAAAGATGTCAAAACATCCCTGTGGATCTTTATTTTCATAAACAACACTCTGGAAAACTCTTCCTTACCCTAGCCCCCACCCCTTTGGAAAATCTTAAATAATACCTCGCCCTGGAAACAACATCTCGAAAACGCCCTTCTGGATATTTTTCATCAACACCCACACCCTCTCGTTATCCATTTGTTACCACTTTACTCCCCGACGCCCACACCCGATATTTCTCATGACACCCCTGGACATTTCTATTTTACTCCACCCGCCCTCCGAAAAATCTGTAAAACGTCCCACCCATCATGGAAAATATATCGCAAACACCACTCTGGATTTATTATTCATAACAACACCCTCATACAGGTAATCCATTCCTTAAACAAGACTTTCTCGAAAATCTCGAAAACATCCAGCCTGCATTTATTTATACACGGCCTGGAAATCCATTACCTAACCCAGCAATCCAGGAATATTTTGAAAGCAACGTTACCCACTGGAAAAACAACCCCAGGATATATATTTTCATTAAACTCCTGGAAAACACTTCATAACTCCAACCTCCAGGAAAATCTCGAAAACATCAGAACAACCCCTACCCAAAACCTTTCGTTAAGCCATCCCCCACTAAACAGTTTTTTCAAAAACACCTCCGAAATAACACCTGAAAAAGACATGTTTGTCCTTCATTAGTAGAGTTACGAATATAACCTACGTATAATAGCCAATTATTCCTGCATTTTTTATTTTAAGTAGCACTTTTTATTTCTTACACGTAATCCATGTTATTATTACAAAATAAACAGACATGATTTAATACTTTGTCTCGCGATACTAGATGTAACAAAAATTCAGAAAGTCGATAGTTTCTTAATTAGAGATTAATAGACGGCCATGATGTGCCTTTTGTCGGTAATACCTTATTATAAATGGCAAAGAAGGATAATAACAACAGAAGCATTTTTTATGGCAAAAAACATCGATATGTTTACAAAACGGTACAGTATAAACACATATGTAGCATAAGATGACAACAATTATTTGGCAAATAAATACATAACATTAAATTAATAAATTACACTGAATTAGTTTGCTTCCTTGTCTGTTTTTAAAAACCACATCTTTCACCTTAATGCTTTATTTCAACGTTTACTTACTGATGGTTGTGAAAATTGTAGTTGAGATTTCAATGTCCGCTCCTCAGCCATAGCGATCCAATGTGACGTCATTGTGTCGTTCGTGTTCGCGTGCGCACTATCTTGCTACTGTGCAGATCTTCCATAGTCCACATCACGCTTAGTCTACTCTGTTACAACGTAGGCGAACTGTTGATGATTTTTATTACGCACTTGGGGTGATGCTAGAGATGAACTGAAGTGTTAAGATGTGGATATTTTGGCAAATAGAGAAATGTAAATAAATTATTTTGAATTTAATTGTCTGAGGGGGCATTAGTATGCCGTGCTGTTAACTATTTGTCCCACTTCAGTTATATCTGTGACATATTATAGACATATGAGGCATAATATTGATATTATATGGTATCAAACCAAATTATGGTTATTCGTGTTTACAAATGGTATAATTATAAATTTGCAAAAACGATACGGATTGTTACGATACGATGTTGAAAATTAGGTTACGGATTTTGACTTGCTGGTTACGGCCATTTGACTGAAATGTAATTGCCAAATGAGGAGAAGTTCTCGATAATTATCAATGAAATTGTCAATATCGGAAATATATCGGTGATAGACAATAATGATAAGAACGAAAATACCTATGACTATTTTATATCCTGTTAGACTTGTATGCCTACGTTTGTGTAAGTTCCATAATAAAGCAGGATAATCAGGACACTTTCAAGAATTTGCATGTTGAAAATAAACCACACACACGTTAAATGTGTACTAAGTCGTTTTTTTGAATCCAGTTTAAATCAAAGCACTGGAATTGTTGATGGACGGTGCCACTCAGAAATTATTGACCAAAATAAAATTCCCCAAAAAACTGGTTTGCGTACTAAGGTGGTGAACATAAGTGCAAAATATTATTGAAATCGGATGAGGCATTACCAAATGTATGTGACCGGACGGACGGGCGGAAGGTCAGATGGACAACGGCAATTCTATATCCCTCCGCCTAAATGACGGAGGATAAAAAGTGAAGTTATGTAGAAATGATTAAATTGTATTAAGTGTCAACGGTCAAAGAGGAATAATAGTAAATGAAAATGTCAAAAAAAGTTGGTCAAAACATACATGAGTATAAATGTCTGAGCCTTGAATATCTGAAAAATAGGATTTCTGCAAAGACGTCTTCGGTGGCGATATGGCGTAAACAAAACAAACTTCATTGAATTAGGAAAAGTACAAACATATATATATATATTAGATGTAGTATTTGATGAAAATAATTGTATGGTTTGATGAGATGTCTGTGAAACATAGTTATATAATCTCTTCCACTCGCGAATTTATGAACGGCCTTTTGATAGTTACCATGATGTAATGTGATAAAGGCTTTCAATTAAATATCATAGTAATTGAATTATTTACTCTTCAAATGTGCAAGTAATGAAAGTAATTATTAAAAAAAGAGTTTAAATACATCAAAATCAATATTTTGCAGACAATGTGTCGATAGATTAACAAGTGTTTGCCAAGGATAATCTTTATTATTGGTATAAATATTGCTGATTAGTCATATATTCGGCTGTGTTAAGTGTTTGTCACACCTTTAAATTACCGATTAAAATTGTTACGGTATTTAATGTCATTAATTTCTTGGTCATGTAATTGACCACATGTCGGATATTTATTCAATAATGTTGATTACATTACATTTTTGAAATAATGGGCTTCTCAGTAAGTCATATATATTGTAATTGTTTGTTTACTTTTTTAATATGGATAGGTGTTCATGTTCTCACTATCTTCATATTTTAACGTAATTGTGTAGACTATAAACATGTATGTTTAATTCTGAATAAAGATTTTTGTATTTGTATTTGTATTTGTACCTTACATCTTTATTTGTGATAACTGATACACAAATGATGTACGGTACGGCACGGATTCTAGGTATTATCTATTTATATCTGATATATTTCATGTATGCATGCAAATTGTTCTAATAAATTATCATTTGTCGTTATAAACATCCTTCATACACTGATAATATACCGATAGTCTCTATTAGATTCGTTACTAAATTATTCATTGCTACTTTCGGTATTCTCCATACTAAGCACCTGCTATTTTCGTTATAGTTCGGAATGTACGGTACGGTACGGCGTTTACTCCCCAACCTCATGTAGACGCTTGTTTACGTTATAAGACATGTGCGCATTAATTTGTACAGGATCAAATCCCTTCAAAAACAGCGTATTACTTAAACTTAAGTTAAAATAATTTAATGTTTACCAACGCTTACATATTTATCAATATTTTGTCATTACACGAATCGTTTGCCCATTTACAGCTTTGCAAATGGTAGTACGTGTACTCTTTTGTATTGCGCTGTAATCTGGTGATCTTTGGTTTCTAGTAGAAATTCGTTGCCGCCTTTTAACCGTAAAGCGAGATTTATTTCCCAAAGTTTGAATTAATAATCATAACATGTCCGTAACGCTTATATATACATTAACAACACTCCGTATCACTGATCGAATCTGTTGTTTGTGTCTACATCTTGGTCGCATGACTTTTCCAATATATGTTTTAGCAACCGTGACTTCCTTTTGAAATATTGTTTTCCATTATAACTGAGTTTCAAAGAAAAATCACATAAAATACTTAAAAAAACTGTATTTCTGCATAAAGTAAAAATAAGTATAAAGGTCGAACAGGAATTGCAGCTTTCACAAAACACAGTAAACCCCAAAACACGCATTAAAACATTCAAACAGCTTTCTTCTAAAACATGCGTGTAAATATATAGTTTAATTAACATTGTTGAAGTTATACGGGAAATAATTCCCGAGTGAGAAAGATTCTTACGATATTGAAACGAGTGCGTTTTCGCACGAGTTTCTATATCGTAAGAATATTTCTCACGAGTGAATTATTTTCCGTATCACGACAAAAATGTTAATTAAATTATATAATATATATTCTGTGATGAATTTCCTTCCAATCGTGTTTTGACACAAATATTCCTTCTTCTGTCACTCCTTTGGCGACAGCGCGGAGTAATATTATGACGGCAATTCGTGACGTAATATCGTGACGTCTATCGTTTAGTTCATACCATTTGGCTTCTGTGCTTTCTTGCGCACTAGGCGATATAGCACGGTAGAGGAAGGGATATGTTATGGATTTTCTCAAACTGGGAAATTTCTATAATTCATCAAAGAATATATAATATATATCGTAAATGTACCAGCAAAATAAAAATGATACATTTCTCATGTTCTCCGTATCCCAAATCAACTAAAGTCTATCAAAATTCGTCAAAAATCCACGCACGTTTTAACATAGCAGACTAACCGTGATAATGGCACAGTGTGCCCATTATGGATTTTGAACAAGGACTGATAATCATTGTTTTTTCTATTAAAATGTGTTAGTATTTATAGTAAGGTATGTAATTATAATCGAATTAATTTAACGTGAAGTCTTTTGGAATTCGGTAATTATAAACAAGCATGTTGCACAAACAGAAAACTGTCAACTGCATTTAACCAAAATGGTAGCTAAAATAGCAAAACTACCATGTCTGTCTTCAATAAGAAAATAACAATATGAGGAACTGAATGCTGACACCTATGTTGGCAAAGCGAATAATATCAAAAAGAGACATAATAAACAGGCAATGCCTTTCTGGAAACTTAAACACTTGAAATTCAATTTAGCAAAACGGAAATAGCATAAAAGAACTTAACGATTTAACAAAACGAAATGTCAATAGCAGAGGTACAATTGTCAACATGCGGAAATGCATTCGGTCCCCTTTACCCTTCTATGAGTCATTGGTAAATTGCACTTGGTTGGTAGATGTGCGTTCAGTGTATTGCTGGAATAGCACTTTATACCACGTATTCGTGCTGGATGAAACATATTTTGGCACACACATTGTTGTGCTTTGACGGTCTAGTTTCTAGAGTACATATGGAACGGTCGCTATATATGCATAGTTCGACTACAATCAGCTTCTTTGTGAATTAGTTAATATGTCAATATGATTAACATAATATACGATGGCATTGCAGCATGTGGATTGCAGTATCTTTCCACATGATCCATTATTCAAGTTTGCCAAAAACATTTTTTATTATTATTTTTTTATTACTTTTGCCTTCTCGTTTGTCTATTTGCGTGTCTATTTTTGTGTTTTGTGGTTGACTGGTCCATGAATGATGCTTTCCCTGTCCGATAGTTTTATCTTTCTTTGTGTACCCGTTAATACACGTTAATTTAATAGCACGAGAAGGAAATTAGGTAAATAAAATGAATGAGGAACCATAGGAATCTATTCGATAAAATGAGTAGGCCAGGATTCCCGGATTCCTATGTATCCTTCCCCTCTCTCTGTAGCAGGCTCTAAATAACATAATTATACTGTGTTTATGAGCCGTTAAACAATATTCAATTCAATTAAAACGAACGAGCCCTTACGCAAACTGTCTAAAAACAATGAACACTTTGAAAAATCAGAAATGGCTGACTCAACGCCCTAATACGTTAGCGTAATACTATATTGAACAAATAATAATAATCCCGAGGGATAAGCACGAAACACATTATTCAATACAATTCATGGTATATCATCATTACATGAGAATGATTTTAATAGCACTTACACGCGTGCGTGTATTCTTGTGGTGTTTATGGATGATATCTACTTATTCAGACAACAGGGTAATCAATAGAAGTGTTTTTACACACACTTGTATCTAACGAACCGAGTTACGCGCAGGCTGATCTGGGTTTACAATTGTCGCAACGGCTATTATAGTCGTGCTTAGCGGGTAAAGGGTTAATAACAAAGTTATCGGTTCTGGACAATTGTTCTAGTCCAACCCCTTCAGTAGTGGTATTACTTACTTGTCCTTTAGGTTAATAGAGCCCAGTCTGTGTGGCTTTACGGTATAATACATTTAAGCCGGCTCTAGGGTGTGTAAGAGGTGTTGCACCTCTCATAAACTGATTCAATAAAACAGAGTCTGCTACCTTTCTCTCTTGTTTCTGTCTATTTCTTCCAAGGGATGCACTTCTCAGTATTAATACTAACATTTCCTTTAAAGGATAGACGGCAATCTTGAAGTTTTTTTATCAAACATTAACGTTAGAGTCTCAATTTATTAATCCAGTATCATTTTGACTTTAAACCTGCTTGCAATATATTTTAATACAGTTTCAGTTTTTGTAGTAATACATGTAATATACAAGAACAAATGGCTTCATACTATTCTTATAATTATTGATTAAACAAATGCAAATTATCTAGACAAACTAAAGGGACACAGCAAAGTTTTTAAAACTCTGAATTACTGTTTGTCCTTTTAAGACTAGGTGATTTTGTTTAAAATATGATGCAGCGACTCCGTGGCCGAATGGCTAACGACGTTACGTTGTAAACCTTCGCCTCTCACCGCTGTGGGTTCTAATCCCACTGGGAGTGAGAAAGTATCGATTTTTATGGATGTCGTGGGTGTACAGTACTGGTTCAACCCAATAAAAATGGGTGGTCTGCCTCCACCACAAACAATCGACCGTCATATCCTTACATTTGTTGAAAATGACATAAAAAACATACACAAAAACAAAAACAAAAACAAATTAAACCATGATGGCTAATATTTTACAAATAATTATGAATCTGGCGTGGCGCAGTCGGTAGCGCGGCAGATTTGTAACCGGAGGCCCCGGGTTCAATCCTCCGTGGTGCCACTGAGTTCCGTCGGTGTGTTCTTGGGCAAGACACTTTACCTTAGCCTCGTCCGTCGGATGGGGACGTAAACCGGGCGGTCCCGTCTATCCTCCGAGCACGTTAAAGAACCATAGGAATCTATTCGATAATAAGAGTAGGGCAGGTTCCCGGATTCCTATGTATCCTTCCCCTCTCTCTGGGGCGGCTATAAATAACCTATACTGTGTTGATGAGCCGTTAAACAACATTCAATTCAATTCAATTAATTCTAATAAGTAAATTGCAAATAATTATGAGACTTATACATGTTAAATGTACTGGCATTGTTTATACTTACATGTACGACTATAACAATAATAATCAAGCTCAAACTGTTTACATATGAATATTAAAGGAAGAACTGAAATGCATATTACCGTTTAGTCAGCCTTGCCTTTTTTTTAAAGCTGGATGAAAGTAAAAATCACATTTCAACGCCAAAATATCAAATTATATGATTCTGTCTGTGAGAAATCTTTGTGGACAATGAACTTTAGCTGTAACACTTTAAATGCAGGCTAGAAAAGATAGGACAACAAATGGCAATTCATCACAAAGTCATATATATACGACCAACCATTAACAATAGTCTATCAAAGTAGGTTTACTGACTGCCAAAAGAAACGCACCATCGGCACTAATTCGAATGTACAAATTAGGCATACTGTTTCCATAAGCATAACCTAATAAATTGTGATGTTCGAAGCTGTTCCCTGTAAACAAAACACTTCCAACGGAGAGAAACACCAAATACCAGTCGTATACATGTCCACACAAATAAAAAATAACAAACAAAACACATATTAAAAGTATAAAAGTGGTGCGTTTATTTTTGGCGTTAAGTATATAATGTCGAACAGGAAATGTAGCCTTATCTTGTAAGAGTCAAGCAAAAACACGCATACAAACAAACAAATGCAAGGAGTAACAGAACGAAAGTTTGAGAAATCACAAACACAAAATACATTAGTAGATTAAATGTCTACGATTTCTCGCCAACAATTGCAGTTTGGTTAGACAAACATTTCAAATTAATTTAATACCCTTGTATTCAAACAAATTAAATGTTTCATATGAGCAACGAAGTGATTCACAATGTTACAGAGGGTCAATCGGAATTCTACAGAACAGATGAGATAATGAAAAATTACTGTTGTCGTATTTGTCTTCTATTTTTTGCTTGTTGTTTTATATTGACGTCTTAAAGTAGTTATAATACAGACTAGTTTTCGTTTAGCATGTTTAGGCAGGGGATAAGTACCATCGTAAAAATAGACACAAGTGCATTAATAATTTAGCGACGAAGTGACTCCGAGTATATAATAATACGGTTGGTACCAGCATAATAATCACATTTATATACTTAACGCAATTAAAAGTACAGTTTTTTTATTTTGTGTTTATTTTTAATTAAAATGTCTCTAAGACCGATTGCATAATTCCGATTTTAATTCTTTTAAATAATGAATTTGATCGGTCACCTGATTTATAGGGAATGTGGATAATTCCTAACATGTAAATAACACTACAATAGATCTTGGAAAAAAAAATAAACAAAATTTCACTTTCAGTGGCATTAAGTATATATTACTGCAATCAATTCTAACTGTTACTTTTAATACAATGTTCCATATAGTCTTGAAGAGACACGATCCTTAAACATGTTAAAGAACAAGCATGAAACGAAAATCAATCAGACTGAATATAAACAAGAACCAGCTCGAGGCACACCTTTGCAAGCACCTACGCTTGTTTTCACACGGATCAATATGGTAACCAAATCCACCTGTCACATGGACAGAATCCTGAGGTTGAACTAATGAAATTCGTTGATTGGCGTTGTATTTTCAAAGACTAGTATAAATGCCAAATTTAGACAAATAATAGAAAATGACACTGTAATTAACTGTGTGTGTATTTGACATTTGGACGCATTTGATACATAATTAAGAGACGCCCGAATTATTAATAATACAATCGCATAATATGTCGTTTTCCCCCTCTAAAACGAGTATTTATACAAAGTAATGCTGAAAAATATGCACAAAATGATATGTTTAGGGAATTTGAGGGCCCGTGTACTGTTGCCCTTGCTCGCCGTTATTATATGAGAAAGTTGGTCCACACCATGAGTGTTAAGGAGGGGAGTATTAAAAAAAACATGACAAATTAATTATTCTACCAGTAATACGTAATGTGAATTAGAAAACAAAAGCCTAGACAGAGAGTGAGGCAACAACTAAACATGCAGTGGTCATAACCTCTGTTAATAAACTTTTTTAACAAAAGGAAGAATAAAAATCGAACCGAAAATGCAGCGCTCACAGAACACAGTAAACCATGAACAAGCATTCAAAAAAACAACAATTATAATTGCTTCAGTAAGAAGCAAGACATGCGACGTCACAAACACAAACATTGATATTGACAATAAGGCTACCGCCTTGGAACGGTCAATGCAAAAAGGTCGCTGGAGGTTTAAACCGGCTTGTAGAGTGCACTAAACCTCCCTCCTACTATATTTGTATTCATTGAAATGGGACCGTGTAAATAAAGAAAAAACCCTGCAAAGCTATATTCTCTAATAAACAAGGCAGCATTAATAGGAAATAAACCTATATTAAATACTGAAAAGGGTATCTCTTGGAAGCAAACAACAATCACATACAATAGAGAAAAGTAGATTAATCGGGGTTTTATTGTGTCTGTTCATGAGAGGTAATATACTTTGCAGTAACGCACACGTTTCACAGAACCGGCTTAAGTGGCATTCTACTTTACAACCACTAAGAGTGGGTGGGTGATCTCAAGAGAACTAGTCCGTAGCATTTGTAGTTGGGATGGCTTTTTACAGCCGCCAAATAGATAACCATGTACACATGTAAAAAGAAACTTATAAAAAGCCACAACGCAAGTACTCAGTGTCTTTACAGAAGCCTAAGCAACGGTAGAACAAACCATTAATGGTACGACAAGACAATATTTAAGACAAACATAATAAACCTGGAGGATTTAAGTAGACGCCATCATCGGTTCATCGCACAATCAAAAAGGAAATCATAGTCGCTATATGTAGCCAATAAACAAGTCAGGTTGTGATAGTCCTTGTCGCAGAAGAGTTCTTTATTTGTTGTTAATGTTACCCAGCGTTACAGTCATACCATTTTTAAAGGTGCCTTTGGTAAACAATTATGTTTATTTCCATCATTATCTGCAACTATGTGTGTTTTGCTCTCAAATCTTAAGTTATATATGGTTTTAAATTTAATTTCAAATTAACGTTTAACTGTGTTTTTTGAATATAACATGTCTTGTTCGACTTTAATAGATACATTACAATGCCACCAACTGATGTTTCCAATTAATTTGTTTTGTCAAATTGGATCACTTTCAAAGTATTGAATTTTAGATTAAATGGGTTACATCAGGCTGAAGGTCTAAATGTGTTTAACAATGCAATATGATATGCACTAACTAAATTTAAAACGTAAATAATATAGTCATACGAGTTCATTTGATTTCAACATTACAATTGTTATGTAATCTTACAGGTAATAAAACAGTCTACGTCATTAAGATTAAAACAATTCCAATAATAAAATTAGGTCCATATATACCCACTCCGGTTCGTTAATTATAGTAAAAATAGTGCACTTAATTAAGCACTAATTACCAACTTAAAATTAGCGTATGTAACACACTCAACATGTATGCGAGGCGTCCGTGGCCGATTTGTTAGAGTCTCTGACCTGAAATCACTTTCCCCTCGCTGTAGATTCGACCCAACATGCTCCTAGGAAGCTTTATGTGAGGAAGCTATCCAGCTGGCTTGCGGAATGTCGGTTGTTTTACCCAGTTTACCTCCCGTGCACGAAAATTGCCCGGAGGGGCACATGGGGCCTTCCTCCACCAGTAAAGGCTGGAAAGTCGCCATTGGACCTTAGCTGTTGGTGAGACAATAAAATCCAATTCAATGAAATTCAACATGTATGCTATATATACAATTATACCGAACGTCGAACAGATAATGCAGGTTTCAACGGCCACAGTCAACAAAAAGCACTCACAAATCGATACAAACAGCAGTTATAAGGATAAACTCTTACATATGTATACACATTGCGGATTAAGCTCTTTTCTTCTGATGCATATTAATTCAAGGTGTCAACAAGAAACTAAAATAGAAATAGAATTTGCCAAAGAAGCCTTTTTTAACAGTTTTAAACTCGCGCTAATTGAATGACTTTCTAAATAAGGCCGAGACATGCAATATTTCAATAAATAATAGTTGCTTTTTGCCTGGTACAGTATGCTATTGCCTGACGTCGGACATCTGGGAAAATAATTTGAAATGATTCAACAATCCTGCTTGCATGTGTGTTCAAATAGAATGATGCAAGCGTGTACCTGGCAGAGAAAAACTTTTTAGAACAAATTTAGCCACCAACACGTGACAAATAAGGCTCACACCCATCAAGGGCAATTAATTCGCCAATAACTCATCATTCATCTGTTATTTAACTCTTCATTGTATAAAATAGAACTATACTCCTCAAAATAATTTAAAGACCACATTTTGATTTATGTCATTTCTTTTTCATTTGCCCTTATTGAACTTTTTACTTTCTTATTGCAGTTTTTAAGTTTAACTTTATTATTTAACAATTGTTACTTGACCTCAAAGTATGATTTTTGATATTGGTATGAAATGCAGAATACTAAAGATTAAGCATTTATTATTGTACTTTTTGTGGACCTTAAATTATTTTGAGGGGTATATATTTATCCAACAATTATTACTATGTCTAACAGCTAAACGAAAACCAGAATACGTTTTGTCATTTTAGACATTTCTTCATAAGTGCAAGAGGTTTTGCCTCGTGATATATCTGTAATATCTAAAACAACTTGTTGCATGGCCACTGGAATTCCTTTATATTTGCACAGGTGTAAATCGTTTAGTTTAAAATAACACCTGTTGAAATAAATTGTGTACTCTAACGACAAGTTATTGGAAGTTAATGTGTGGCAGACAGCTGAAATGGACATGCTACAACACAAATATAGTATGGTCTTATCTCGTTGGTTGAGTTAAACACTTCTATGTTTAAATTAACCAACTCGATAATACCATACTCTATCTATTACATATCCGTTTGATAATGTATTATATGCATTTCAAAGACAATATTTGCTCCCATTCCTACTTAACCATTTCGCTTTCACAGTCAAAAAGCATTAATTTTACAACCAGTGTAGACCCAAATCAGCATGTATACAATGTGCAGGCTGATCAGGGTTACAATGTTCGCCACTCAAGAAGAATGTTTTCCAAACATGTTGTGTATAAATTACTTCCGAAAGGTTTAACTTTAAATTTTAGCTGCCGACATTCGAAACTTTGCGGCGAAAGGGTTAAAGAAACATTTGATTGAAAGACCACTGATACGTTCAGACGATTAGTGTAGTGATTTAAAAATTGTGTAAGGTGTCAGTTTAAATGGTAAGTCTTCATCAGTTAGAATTAAACACAGGTCATTCGTATCTAAACAAACTGACTTCCATGGGATGTGATTTACATACATTGTAAGATCCTTTGTAATAGTCAAGTTTAATGTACAATCATTATTTAACTTGTTAAAACGTGTATCGAAAGAGGTTAGGACGCTACCATTTTGCAACGCACAGTATGTTTAGTGGTTGATCCATTTACAATCCGATTCTATGCTTTCCTCTTTTATCTTGCGATGCCTGGACATATTTTGGACCATATGACGACGTCTACTTAAATCTTCAACGGACGGTAGCGTTTGATGTTTGTCTTAAATATAGTCTTATCGTATCCTTAATGGTTTGTGCGATTGTTGCTTTGGCTTCTGCCAAATCATTGAGTACTTGCTTTGTGTCTTTTATGCTATTTTGATGTTAATATTGCCTATTAATAATGTTGCCTTGTTTGTTAGAAAATATAACCTTTCGTATAGATCTAGATCTTTTTGTTTTCACTGTTTTAATGGCGTGACAATATGTAAGAGTTGGGTTTGGTGCTCCCTAGAACCTGGTTTAGACCACCTTTGACCTTTTATCCAATGGCCGTTCCAAGGCGGTAGCCCTATTTTCAACACGTATGTGTTTATGATGTCGCATGCCTTGCGTATTAACATTGTATTCTTGTTCGCTTTAATGCGTATTGTTCTGTAAAAGGTGCAGTTTTGGTTCGACGTGTATATTTACTTTTAATAACCGTTTTTTATATAAATACACATAATACAGTACAATAACGTCCAAAGTCATGGAGCTGGTCATATGTCTGACATTTATTCAATTATGCAATTATGACAAGAACGTGAACGACCGCTATTTGACATGAACGCGTCGGAAAACGTATGCATTAAGACGAACGTAATGGTAGTATTCGCCACAAAGTGTAATCATGGTAAACCTATCTAAAAATAATAAATAGAAAAATAATAACTAAAGTAACACCCAAACGCAATGGCACCATATGTTCCTACTGAACCATTAACTTATACCAAATAGCACATTAAATAGTCGATGAACAAGATATTACAAATGAAAAATACATTATTAGCGACGTTCAGCCGTCAGTAGGCAATGCGACTAACGGATAGCTTACAGCGGTTGTCAGATTAAACAACATAGCAATTATCCTGTCTTCTGCACCAAAATCGAAAATCGAAAATCCAGTGTAAATAAAAGTAAATCCCGTCAACATAACATGTCTATACCCTGACGTGATGCGGTTTATACTGGTTGCGATTATGACAAAAAATAGTATTATTATACCTCACATAAACCGCCCATGCTAAATCCCCATAGACAACAATGTGTAATTTCTTACTATCTGTCGCGAGGGTGATATTGCAGGGTGATAGTCAAATGATTATCGTATGCGCAACTTTGATGCGCGTTGGTATGTGTACTGTTCCGGCGAAGTCATCGGCTCAGCATGGTGAAATTGCTATGTTTAAATAGTCACTAGTACGTTGAAAGTACTTTGCCGATTGTATTAAACTACCACTATTTTTCTAGTTAACTTATTTTACAGTCCCATGACATAATTTTCACAGCAATTTTATTTTTATAAAAATGTTGCGTTTGAAAAAAGTATCCATCAAAATGAAATCTGTAGTGTACTGAAAAAAGAGTATGATTTGGAAACGGCCGAGCACGACACATACGAAATATTGCAGTCTCGGTTTGATTGAGACTGTTCATGAGCGGTAGTGAAATATGCTAGCTACCGTTCACGCCCTCTAGCCCCGGGTTGAGCAGAACTCAATATTTATAAAATCAATAGTACACAATTTAAACCATCCCGAAGATGGCATGCATACTGCGGTGGACATGGAATTATTTGCTTCCCCATGTCGTACGGCGTATGGTCCCAGTATCTAATAAAATTAAATGCCCCGAAGAGCGAAATAAACATGATGGAATTTAGTTGGGAGCATGGGTTATGAAGCCTGCGTATCACAAGTAACAGCCAAAAAACTAAATTAAAAAGCAGACAACATATCCTATTAGTGGTTAAACAATACCCAGAGCCTTTTATCGGCCGGAGTAGTGGAAACCACCGAATCAAAATTTAAGTAAGAAAACAAAAGAAATCGAAAATGTACCACCGATAACTAAATATAAGTATCGGGCTCAGCGATCTCCAAAGATCGAATGAATAACAGTACTGATTGCAAGCGCGGGGAGACGTTTTACTGCCGCCACATTGCACAAGCAACGCCACTGTGCTATAAAAAAGGAGTATGATAATGGACCTTTAGAAACGGCCGAGCACGACACATACGGAATATTGCAGTCTCGGTTCGACTGAGATTGTTCATAAGCGGTAGTGAATATGCTAGTTACCGCTCACGCCCTCTAGCCCCGGGTTGAGCAGAACTCAATATTCATAAAATCAACAGTACACAATTTAAACCATCCCGAAGATGGCATGCATACGGCGGTAGACATGGAGTTATTTGCTTCCCAATGTCTACGGCGTATGGTCCCAGTATCTAATAAAAATTAAATGCCCCAAAGAGCGAAATAAACATAATGGAATTTAGTTGGGAGCAACGGTTATGAAGCCGGCGTATCACAAGTAATAGCCAAAAGACTAAATTAAGTACATCCAACATTAAGTAAGAAAACAAAAGACATCGAAAATGTACCACCGATAACTCAATATAAGTATCGGGCTTAGCGATCTCCAAAGATCGAATGAATAACAGTACTGATTGCTAGCGTGGGGAGACGTTTGTCTGCCGCCAAACTGCACAAGCAACGCCACTGTGCTATAAAAAGAGAGTATGATAATGGACCTTTGGAAACGGCCGAGCACGACAGATACGAAATATTGCAGTCGCGGTTTGATTGAGACTGTTCATGAGCGGTAGTGAAATATGCTAGCTACCGCTCACGCCCTCTAGCCCCGGGTTGAGCAGAACTCAATATTCGTAAAATCAATAGTACACAATTTAAACCATCCCGAAGATGGCATGCATACTGCGGTGGACATGGAGTTATTTGCTTCCCCATGTCGCACGGCGTATGGTCCAAGTATCTAATAAAATTAAATGCCCCGAAGAGCGAAATAAACATAATGGAATTTAGTTGGGAGCATGGGTTATGAAGCCTGCGTATCACAAGTAATAGCCAAAAGACTAAATTAAGTCAATCAAAAATCAAGTAAGAAAACAAAAGAAATCGAAAATGTACCACCGATAACTAAATATAAGTATCGGGCTTAGCGATCTCCAAAGATCGAATGAATAACAGTACTGATTGCTAGCGCGGGGAGACGTTTGTCTGCCGCCAAACTGCGCAAGCAACGCCACTGTGCTATAAAAAAAGAGTATGATAATGGACCTTTGGAAACGGCCGAGCACGACAGATACGAAATATTGCAGTCGCGGTTTGATTGAGACTGTTCATGAGCGGTAGTGAAATATGCTAGCTACCGCTCACGCCCTCTAGCCCTGGGTTGAGCAGAACTCAATATTCGTAAAATCAATAGTACACAATTTAAACCATCCCGAAGATGGCATGCATACTGCGGTGGACATGGACTTATTTGCTTCCCCATGTCGCACGGCGTATGGTCCCAGTATCTAATAAAATTAAATGCCCCAAAGAGCGAAATAAACATAATGGAATTTAGTTTGGATCAGCGGTTATGAAGCCTGCGTATCACAAGTAACAGCCAAAAGACTAAATTAAGTCAATCAAAAATTAAGTAAGAAAACAAAAGAAATAGAAAATGTACCACCGATAACTAAATATAAGTATCGGGCTTAGCGATCTCCAAAGATCGAATGAATAACAGTACTGATTGCTAGCTCGGGGAGACGTTTTACTGCCGCCACACTGCACAAGCAACGCCACTGTGCTATAAAAAAGAGTATGCTAATGGACCTTTGGAAACGGCCGAGCACGACAGATACGAAATATTGCAGTCTCGGTTTGATTGAGACTGTTCATGAGCGATAGTGATATATGCTAGCTACCGATCACGCCCTCTAGCCCCGGGTTGAGCAGAACTCAATATTCATAAAATCGAACATGACCCTTTTTTTTGCCACAATGGACATCGGTATAACAAAATAAATTTCACATTCACGAGAGAGTGATAGTTAGAATCGGGTGATAATCATATCCTCAGTGTGAACATTCTTACTATCACCCTCCCATGAATGTGATATTTAGATATTTTTGCACCTCATGTCAGTCGCCCGTGTTAAATTCCCATAGACTGCTATTTAAAATTATATAATATTATATCGTAATCTATAACAAACTCATTTGCGCATAAGTAAATGAGTTTAGGAAACCCCAATACTTTCTGTGACGTCAGATTCATGAGATAGTTTATAATATTGCATCCCAGTGGACATTGTCAACCTGAGAAAAAAAATGTCGACCGAGGCGAAATCAAATTACGACGGTTGACCACATGCAATACCCAATATACCCACACTATTTATTTGAGTATACTATTGTATTTTTTGTTGTAGTTTTTTATGGGTGTGGATGGGTTGGGAGGTCGTCGGGGGATTGAAATATGTAAAAACAATAGTGCATATATTTTGATAATACAATCAAAACAATAATAATATAATTTCATCTGCTTATAAAATGCAGAGAAAAGGAAACCCCAATATATATTTATTAACTTGTTGTGATGTCATAATCATGAGAGATTTCTTAGTTTTGACCAGTCAGTTGCATATGAGAGGGGAACAGTAAACTAGTTAACTCCAGAGTATAGACATTTTATATAGTAGCGTAAACGTGCAGTATAATACTGCTATTTGTTGGAATTTATAGGAATTATATACATGAATGTAAACATGAGGTATACCAACATATATAATATCAACCTTCTACACTATAAAAGTACATGTTTCCTTGCATATAAAGAAAGCAAACTGTCCTTTCGTAAGTTAACATGAACGCTAATGATATAGAACGTATACAATTAGTTTATGCGTTGGTGGTGCGAAATGTGATTAATACCTTTTTTTATTTTTTATTTTAGTGAGGCGGCCTCTTGAAAGCGACTCAGCAGTCATTGCCTTGAAACAATACATTTGCAAATTTGTTCACTGAATTATCGTGTGGGTCTCTGTCTGTTTTTGTTTTTTTCGATACTGAATAACCCACAGTATTATAAAGCAGTAATTGATATATAAAAAAACACTTTAGCAATGTTATCAGTTGATCAATGAAGTAAGGACAATTTTGAAATTAGCCATGTCTGAAAACAGAACATTTGGAATGCCGTTGCCTGCTCAGTTTTGTTCACAACAAGCAAATGTATCCCTGATGATTTACTAACGACGTAAATGTCCATTATTGCTTCACGACTATCACTACGGAAGCCTTTGTAAATTAGAATCCATTGTAAATTAGGGACCATTGCAACTCTGAGATCGATGTGAAATTTCAAATTACAGCCACGTAAAGCATTTTGAGTATTGTAGATGTTTCCTACAATGTTAAAGCCATCCCAAATAATATCCTGAAAGTGAGGAATGAAAGCCATACTTATTTCGTTGTCTGACACCACTGACATTAAACAAAACAAAGTGGAAATGTACTAGTTTTCGTATATTTGTTTCTAAGCAGACATGGCTGTTTGTCAGCCAAAGCATAATTTTAGTCTGTAAATTTCACATTCAGATTGGAAAAGTGGCCGTTATTCCTAACAACCAATATAACAAAATCGAAGTGCCTAGTGTATAACACGTCTTATACTGATATACAACCATATAGTATATAGTCTTTATGGGCAAACTGATATTAATATGTTAGAAGTGGATAAGGATAATTCATCGTCTGAGAGTTAGACTCGTACGCATGAAATAAAACAGAACAAATGTTGCCAGCATGCCGTTACTTATATGACGTTACTAAGACAAGGGTTATATGTATTCTCATAAATATTGCTGTTACAGTATCAATAAATGCCTTCCTTCCCCAGAATGATATATTGAGCCATTAGGAGACTATAATTAGTGTTTTTTATGAAAATAAATATACGTTATGTTTGAATGTAATTTACAACCTGACTTTCAAATCTTTGGTGACCAATACTTTTTAAGCAAATTGTAATGTCACATCATACCAATCTTCGCCACATGCATACACATTGTTTATTAATAAATAGACCTCATTATCATTTTAATAAACAATATATAGAGTTTAATTAACATTGTTGAAGTGATACGGGAAATAATTCCCGAGTGAGAAAGATTCTTGCGATATAGAAACGAGTGCGTTTTCGCACGAGTTTCTATATCGCAAGAATATTTCTCACGAGTGAATTATTTTCCGTATCACGACAAAAATGTTAATTAAACTATATAATATATATTCTGTGATGAATTTCTTTCCAACCGTCTTTTGACACAAGTATTCCTTCTGTCAATTCGTGACGTAATACCGTGACGTCTATCGTTCAGTTCATAACATTTGGCTACTGTGCTATCTTGCGCACTAGGCGAGATAGCACAGTAGAGGAAGGGATATGTTATAGATTTTCTCAAACTGGGAAATTTCTATAATTCATCACAGAATATATTATATACATAAATAGACCTCATTATCATTTTAATAAACAATATAAGGATACATTGTTGGTACATTCAAGTAGTTTGCATTCTTTAAAAAAGGGTTCTTTTTTTCTGAACTTGACCCAAAATATATGAACGTCAACAATAAGTGCGATTTATGGATTCTTCAAAATTAATATAATCCGGTCTTATCTTTAATCAGGTAAATTATGCCTGTTTTTGAAGTCAACGATACATTCAACAACAATACGATACAGAATTTCAGCTCCCTGAATGAGTTCTGCATTGTCGATATTGATTCTATACATTACGTGGTCCGAGTATTAACTTGCATAATCCATCCAACCCTTTCTTTAAGAAGCGAAAACGGGGTTGCCTGGGGTATGAAATAAAACCTTAATTTCGGCTTAAAAAAAGTGCATATTGTAAAATTAAAACATTTAATAATTTTAAACAGGTTATCGCATGTTGTCAGTAAAAAATGTGTTTAAACTTGTTTTATTGTCGAATATCCGTCATAAAATCCTGCTAATATTAGCTTTCCCATCGCTTAATGGAATTAAGGCGGGGCCACGTAATGAACAACAAGAAATATACCAACCCAAAACAACTTCGAATATACAAAAGAAAACTTTTGAGGCATGCATACAGTTTCGCTTCCATAGTATGCGGCCGTGTATGAAAATAAATAACCATACAGAGTACCTCGTCATTTGTTTTTCTATATCTTAATGGGACACATGGTAATCTAATGTCTTTAACAAGCATTAAAATTAGCCTATAGATGTATTAATCAAGTATCATTTTGTCTTTAAATCTGCTTGCATACTTTTAAATAAAATTGTGAGTTTTCAATTTTTTTTCGTTATTATACCATAGGTTTTAATATATTATTGGTGGAATGTATTTAACAATTAGTACGGTGCAAAAACAATTTGTTTTATACTATTCTTATAATTAATATTAATGATTGAACAAATGCAGTTAATGAAGAAAAACTAACTGGGTGCCGCGAGAATTTAAACAAATCAAAATTGCCATGTGTGCTTTTAACATGTATTCAGCCAAACATAACACATACAAACAATTAATACTCCCCGCCCACTGTGTTTTGCTTTCTAAGACAAATCGATGTATTTATAGCAATTATTATTGATTTTTAAACGGAAGAAAAAACATGGACATAGCGCTTGTATTGATCTTTTACAGGGAAATACAATTAATATAAATATAGAAAAAAAAATCGAACAGGAAAAGCAGCATTCGAGGATGACAGTCAACCACAAACACACACAGAAACAAAGAATAAATTTAAAGATGAATAGCAGGCCAATAAGCCATCACAAACACAAAATGGTTGACAATAGGGCTACCGCCTTGGAACGGTCAGTGGCAAATAAGGCCGCTGGGGGTTTAAACCAGGTTCTAGGGTGCACCAAATCTCACACTTACCGTACTGTTAACCCAATAAAACGGGACAGTGTAAATAAAGAAATCCCCGCCATGAACTATTCTCTAACCAACAAGGCAGCAATAATAGGCAATATAAGTAAAACACAAAGATGCTCGTGTATATAGAAATACAGAACAACTATAGCCGAGAAAGCCACATAGAAGGTACTCAGTGACTTGGCAGAAGCCAGAGCAACATGAGAATAAACCATTGAAGTCACGTCTAGACGACACTGCAGACAAACATTAAACGTCACCGTCCTTTTGGGCTTTAGTTAGTCGTCATTATAGGGTCCAAAGCCTGTCCTGTCATCGCACAATCAAAGAGGAAAGCATAGTGTCGAACTCTAAATGGGTCCACCACCAAGCATGCCGTGCGTTGCAAAATGATTCAAAACATAGCAAACCAATAGTTATACTTTGTTATCATAAACGGAAACACGAATTAAACAGGTTCGACTGAAAACGACGATTCGGTAGTGTTATGTTCACTGGTATTTACTTTATTCTACTGGTTGTGTTTGTTGCTTACAAACTCCCTTACCAGTATTAACAAAACATTAGTTACCTGTTAAATAGACCTGAGGCGATCGAAAATAATAATTAGTTTCAATTCAAGTTCGTATAAAACCACCATTTTGAAAGGTGGCATCATCAACGTTCATTTTCATTAAACTAGGTCCAATAAAATAATATAAAAAATAATATATATAAAAAAAATATAAAAAAAATGAAAAAAATCAAGTACGTGTAAAACCATCATTTTGAACAGTGACATCATTAACGTGCATATTCATTAAACAAGGTTCAATAAAATAATATAAAAAAAAATAAACAAAAAAAAATAAAAAATAAAATATATGTACGTGTAAAACCATAAGGTTGATCAGTGGCATCATCAACGTGCATATTCATTAAACTAGGTCCAATAAAATAATATAAAATAAATAAATAAAAAAAAATAAAAAAATTTATAATATATTTAATTATTGTTAAAAAATAGTTTGATTGGAAAAAATCGAGAACTCGGCTAGTTTTTAGTACATAAATCATTAACATTAATTCATATGAATTAAGGCAATACTATATTTCAAATAATAATATTTCATAATATTTTTTTTTTGTGATTTAGTGCTCATACTTTTCTTTAATAATTTGTACAACTGCTAGCAATATGAACCCTTTCTCAATTATTAATGATGATTTAATAAAATAAATACACGAGTAGTCGTGTTGTTCCAGTCCAAACATTTTCATAAATAGTAATTCAACCGAACTTAATATGCGGCTTATTTAGTGCATTTGTACATTTCATATGAAACTGAATCACATTAGAAGTGTTTTCTCTTGTACTTTTCTTGGCACCAATTACTCTTTCAGATTTCTTACAGTCCCTTTAACGCTACATTATTGTAATGTGTTACGACTGTTAACCCTACTTTAGGTTTCTTCATATAAACTCGTTATTCGTCGTCGATGACAAAATACACGCATTCTGATTGAGTATGGCTTCAAGCGTCCACATTAGTATTTGACTTAATTCCCACGACACTTTTCTATTCGTATTTGTATTATTATAACAGTCGTTTGTAATGCATTCGTTGATGGGTGTTTTTGTTCATATAATGGAAAATTAGGCTACTACACTACCTAGAAGCTAAAACAACTTATATCGTGTTCATCAGTATAATACAAATATATATTTATATATATATATATATATATATCTATATATCCGGTAAAGAATAAATTATTAGTATATATCTTACAATACCCTTTCTGGATCACTGGATCACGGAGGATTCCGGGAAGATAGGTATTTAAAAAGATAAATGTGAGACAACTTATCAAACAAACAATGCTTAAGCTAACAATTTTTTATGGAGCTCTTTCGGCTTTTATCGCCTTCTTCAGAATATATATATATAAAGTTACAAAAACAAACACATAAATTCGGAAAAAAAAATTAAAGGCAAAAAACATAATTATTTTTTTAAGTTTTTGCTTTTCAACAATTTTTTCCTAAATTTCGCTGTTTCGATTTTTTGCTGTGTTCCTTCGCTTTTCATATGCTCTTTGATTTGAGAATGATCCCAAAACGCATGAAAATGATGATGGCGATGATAAACATACATGAGCGCCATAGTTATACATAGTGAAGAATATAGTAATAGAACATGATTTAATAGTTTTCCAACATTACTTTTAATGGTCTCATTAAAAAGCATAAGCATACATTATTACGCAGATTAAAAGATCCAGACTTGGTCAGACCTGGAATGAACTGACCATCATGTTAACCACATCATAATTTTAACACAACAAGTATAATGTAAAAATAAAATATTTAACCGCAACAGTATTACACCACGTTGCGGTATACAATATGTTGGACAAACAGGTCGTTCCTTAAAAGTTCGATTTCGAGAACACAAATATAATGCAGGTGATCCTAAAAAGTTAAAAAATTACTTGTACCAACACTTTTCGTCAGTCAGGTCATACTTTTAGTAACGTAGCTGTTCAACCGGTTGAATATATCATTTTTGATAATGATGCTACTAAAAGCTTTAAAGTAAAAGCTGGACATATTGCTGAACTTAAGTGGGTCACCATATCCACTTGGCTTTAATGACAATATTTATCAAGAAGAAAATATTTCAAAAGATCCTAATATTGACATTTTTTCTATATTTTCTATTCGAAAGCGTAAATCTAGGTCTCACGGTCTTAGGCGTAATGGTAACATCAAACGTAAATCGCGTGTAATTATTTCTGTCGCTGATTGACATACTATTCTTAAACAGTCTGGAAACCACTCTACGCTTTCACGGCTTACCTCTTTGTACATTTATTCACTGAAGTTGATCGACGAGGAAGCAGATACTATTTTCATTTGTACAGATCCCATGTACTGCTTCCATAGTTCAAAGCTACACACAACATGTTCTCCGACCCCATATTGACAAGGAGTCTGATCACGTCAGGCATTTTCTAAAACTACTATATATTAACAAAGGTATTGATTTTATTTACATGCCTAGTATTTTTCGAGATGCTCATGTAGTTGATTCGAACCCAAAATATTTCAAAAATTCCGAAAGTCCTGTAATTTGTTATAAGTACAAAAAGCCTATTAGAAATATTATTTTCAACTACAACAAAATTGTTTCTGACCTTGATATAGTAAATAACACTCCTGAGGAATGTGAATGTAACACATCAACATTTTGCTATGCTCCAGCAGGTCATGTCATCACTGGTTATTCTGATATTGTTGATAAACGTATTCGGCATTTGTTTTCGAAAGGTCCTAAATATAGATTACCTTGAATTATAGATTTTAATGCCTGTCGTGCCCAGATCGCCCAATCCATTGAAGATTTTAGTATAAAATGGTGTCGTAGAGAACATGCGAACCCAAACTCGCTTTCTACTTGGCAAAAGTCATTCTTAAAATTATAGATACACGTATTACCATTTATACCGCTAACACCTCTTTACTTTCTCCGAGACCTATGTTTTCCTTTGAAATTCGTAATTTAAAATCGGGAATTCAGGAATTTCATAATATTCTTTTTTAGTTCCTGCCGATAAAGCCGCTAATAATGTAATTATTGTTTGACGCCTACATTACGTCAATGTTTTATCTTTGGAACTCGGCAGAACCAATTTGTATACTACAGTACATTCTACAGAGGAGGATGTTGTTTCCACACATATCACTCGGTGCATTACTTTCAAGGCTGGGGTAGACGAAAAGCAAAACAAAATGCCTACTATGTACTGGATTCCTAAATTACATAAAAATCCATATAAGGCCCGCTTTATTTCGAATTCTAGTGCCTGCACTACAACAAACATCTCCAAACGTTCAACTTCTTGTATTACTGCCGTTAAAGATCACGTTAAGAGATATTGTGATAAAACTTATGAAAGCGATTAATTAGTTTTGGTCTATACAAAAATTCAGGAGACGTTCTTGATAACCTTTTCAATAAACGTCATGTTTCATCTATAAGCACTTATGATTTCTCTGCACTATATACAACTTTACCACATCACCTTATCAAAGACAAGCTAATTTCTCTTATTCAAAAAAACATTCGCTATAGAAAATACTACATTTTTGCGTTTTTTTACTAACGGCAGTTTAGACAATTAAACTATGTGGACTTGCTATGAAGTTTGTAAAGCACTCGTCTTCCTATTGGATAATATTTTCGTCAGGTATAGAACCACCGTTTATAGACAAATTGTTGGTATCCCTATGGGTACAAACTGTGCACCACTTGCCATCATCAATTGCAATCGTTTTTAAATACAACTATATTTATGCTGCCCTATGCTCACTGAGTTGCGCTTTGGTGTAAATTCAAAGTATACACTTTCAATGGAATAAATAAAAGAGATACATTTGAATTGGCCATTTATTTAGTAAATGACATAATTGAAAACTTATTCAAATCATAACTTAAAAAACTCATGTATAAAATCCCGCGTATTTTTAGATTTGAATGAATAACATCAATTTGAAAGGAGGTTTTGAATTGGCCATTTAATTTGTAAAAAACACATTCAAAGTTATTCAAACCAAATCTCAAAGCACTCATGTAAAAACGTTCGTGTATTTATAAACTAGGTCCATTATCATACTCTTTTGAATGAATCACATCAAAGGTTGGGGACGAATATAAACGCCCCAGCTCAAAATTGAATAAAATGGAAAACAAATGTATTACAGATTTACTAAAATATGAGGTTCTTGGGTGGGATGGTGGGATTCCTTTCTTATTATACATAAAGAATAAACTTCGAAGGTTTTGTGTATGTGTTCTGTCGTCCTTGAATGCTGCTTTTCCTGTTCGATTTTTATATCTATATTTACTTTCACAATATTGTTGTTTGTGCCGTGTGGCGACCGTAGAAGGTCTCCGCGTACATCCAATCAATATTGTTATATTTTCATCCATTGATCCAGTTTTCCTTAAACACATGTGTTTTATATACCGCGTTGAAGGTTTTGTGTGTGTGTTTATAGTTGACTGTCGTCCTTGATTGCTGCTTTTCCTGTTCGAGTTTTATATCTATATTCGTTTTCAATGATGTCTTTCCTTTCTTTGATCTTTTTTTTCATTTCGATCAATGGTGATGCCTTGTATCGATCACAGCGTAGAAACCACTCATATTTTCTATATAGGCATTAGTTTACCACATTATAATTTTCAGTAACAGATCAAATATATATAGAATATTATTTCAGTGCCTTTTACTATCAAGTTTATTAGGCTCAGAACAAAAACGAAGAATGGCTCGGTAGAGCTTCGCCATTCTTCGTTTTCTAACCTCACGAATGAGCTTCGCCATTCTTCGTTTTCTAAGCCTCGCGTTCTTTGTTTTATAAGCTCACGAGGCTTAGAAAACGAAGAATGGCTAAGCAATGGCGAAGCTCTGCCTAGCCGTTCTTCGTTTGCTTCGCCATTATTCGTTTTCTAAGCCGCGTCAGTAAAAAATGTATTTAAACGTGTTTTATTTTCGAAATACACGTTCTAAAATCCTGCTAATATAAGCTTTCCCATCGTTTAATGTAATGTTCACCATACCAGTATCTAACAAAAACACGATAACAAAAATCCAACAGTAAACTACGGATATAAGTATATATACTCAGTTGAAAAATAAAGTGGGAACTGAGTTTTGTTTAGATTTAATTGTAGAATTAAATTGACACATTTCAAAATGAATATGCCATGTTTGGTATCATAGTTGTTATCATTCCATTTCCAATATCATGTTGTCATTTGTTTTTCAATAGATCGTGTCATTAAGGGACTGACGCTTGATAAAGAGGATAGGGTGTAAAGTAAAAGTTCAAAGTGTCCAGTTTCTTTTGCAACTGAGTATATATAAGTATATATATGTAAGTAGATATATAAGCTGATATATAAGTAGAACAGGACATGAAGGCATCCAGGGAACAACCAAAAACACGAAACAAGGATTATCTACAAAGATGAATAAAAGGCAAGCTATTACATCACCAACATAAACGGGTTAACAATAGGGCTACTGCCTTGGATCAGTCAATTGCAAAAAGGCTGCTGGGGGGTTAAATCAAGTTTTATGGCGTACCAAAGCTCTCTACGGTCTTATTTTAATCCAGGTACAATAGGACAATGTAAATAAAGAAATCCCCTTAAAAGCTACCAAACTAGGCAGCACTGATATGCAATATAAGAATGATAAAAATATGAATATAACAAAGCGCAGACAACCACAAAACCTTGCTAAAAACCAGAGCAACAAGGGAACACACTATTAAGGGCACGACAAGAAAAGATTGAAGACAAACATGAAACGCTACCGTCCATTCGGGATTTAGGTAGACGTCATCATATGGTCCACAATCTGTCTGGCCATCGCAAAAAGCATAGTGACTAATTGTTCAAAAATATAATCTATCATTCTAAAATGTTTAAAAAATATTTTAAGAAAGTGATCATGACCAAAAACCTCACGAATATAGATATAAAAATCGAATAGGAAAAGTAGCATTCAATGACGACAGTCAACCACAAACACACACAGAAACAAAGAACATCTAGACATAAAAATGAATAAAAGCAAAATAAGACATCACAAACACACAAGGGTTGACAAGTTTGCTAATCACGTCACCATTAAAGTCAGGTTGCAATAGTCCTTGCCGCAGAAAAGTTCTTAAATTACTTTCATATTTTAAAAGGAGATCAGTGTTACGGTATTATTATATACTGAAACGAAATAGAAACGCAACTCGGGAGTTTCCCCTATATATCGTATGTGCAATATGCTGCTGTTAATCGAATGTTACATGGCTAAGTAAGACCTTTTCTTAGGAAAAAAAGGACTAAAACAACACATAACACAGCAAATAGTATTCTTTTAAAGTTGCATTATTGACAGAGTACGCGTTTGTCTCAAGATGTGAGCAAGCAAAGGATGCAAAAGTTTGCAAACTCTATACTTTACTCTTTACTGAAATTGCTCAATTTCTTCAATCAATAAGGAACTTCAACATTTATGAATTTCTTGTTACAAAGTGTACTGTGTACTGTGATTAAAACGTCTACAACATCACTGTTTTGTCCTTTCTCTAACTATCTGCAACTATTACATTTATTTTACAAACATCGGATTTCTTTGGAATAGTATGTGGAATTCAGTGTGCATTATTTACAACAGAAAGTGGAAACACCCTGACTTTTCGATCGGTTTCACGGCAAAAAAAGTAAAAAATGAGCTCGATTTACATTAAATAACGTGCACATACCCTTATAATGTGAGCTCTTTCCTCCGACCTTAGCCTCGTCCGTCGGATGGGGACGTAAACCGGGCGGTCCCGTGTATCGGTCTATCCTCCGAGCACGTTAAAGAGCCATAGGAATCTATTCGATAATAAGAGAAGGGCAGGTTCCCGGATTCCTATGTATCCTTCCCCTCTCTCTGGGGCGGCTCTAAATAACCTATACTGTGTTGATGAGCCGTTCAACAACATTCAATTCAATTCAATTCTTTCCTCCACCGCAAACGACAATTGTTTTCATTCAGTACTTTTTGAGATTAGCCATTCCAAAATGTACACGGTCATATATTTATTTCGTTTCCAAGAGTTTGGGAGGGCTATTCCACTAAAGTACTAGATAAATCAAATTACCATTTCGCGGCGAAAAAAGATATCTGTAGGGGTATGTGCACTTTAGTTGAATAAAATTTGATAAATATTAAGAAAGTTAAGAAGCGAACACTTACCTGAATCGAGCGTTTTGTTTACACTTTTTTTGCTGAGAATCCGATCAAAAATTCAGACACGTGTTTTCGCCACCCTGTACAACATATAGCGGAAATTCACGATTTTGCGTTTCCTTTTCGTTTTAGTATAAATATACAAAGGTAACAAAGCCCTCAAAAAACTATAGAAAAACAGCTTTGTAATGCTGCAGATATTTAGGGTATAAAAAGTATATTATCTAAAATATTAGGATGGAAAGACATTACGTGGTCCAGCCTTAATTCAATAAATCAATGGGAAATCTTATATTAGCAGTATTATATAACTGATAACAAATACTGATAAAGGTGATCCTTTGAGAGCAACAAACACAATTCAGAGAATAAAGCAGCAGACTCGGTTTTATTGAGTCTGTTCATGAGAAGTAATGAAAGAAGCAACACTTCTCACGCCCCCTAGCACCGGCTTAAGCGGTATTCTACTTTAAAGCCACCTATATTGGGATCGTTGGTCCCAAGGGACCAGTAAAAAATAACACTACTGATTCGTAACACACGTCACAGTTCATTCTAGATATTGTGCACGCTTTCCACGATTTTTCAAGTTCTCGACCATAGTTTAAACACAAGGCCCATAACATTACGTATCAGAAAAATACCTCTGTGGTTTTGAGTTATTTAATGCGTACAATTAAAATCTGAAATGAAACAAAGACATGCGTTCTTTGCTATTTAGTTTAATAAAAACACGTCAATGAAAGTATATATAAATGTCCAACCGGATGGGTAGCATTTAAAGGACCAGAGTCAACCAAAAACGTGCAAAGAAACAAATAACACATACACATGATACAAGGATGAATAAAAGACAAGGTATATGAATGATATTAAAACATAAAAGTACTGACAATAGGGAAAGACGTCAATACAAATACTCAAAGTGCAAGATTTTTATTTTAATCTTTCAAAATGTCCTTGTACTTAACCCCAATACCCAGTATCTATGCTTTTAGCAACTATAATACTAACGACTGCCTTTTTATAATTTTTTGTGTTAAAAGACGAAGTCAAAATCAGGGGCAAAGCTAATAGATAGGCTGTTGCCATACACTGCAGTGTCTATCAGCATGACAGTAGGAACGCCAGCCCTATGGCGTAGGGATATTTATCAAACAAGGTCACGTGATAAAATCGATAACAAAATGACATTATTGGGAAAATTTTCACTGGTCAGATTTATACACCTCTTATTTATAAACTGTGATTATAACAAAACACAATCACAGATCGTTGTTAAAGTAATAATATTCACAAACTACATTGGTCGAACATAATTGGTGTACACTTCGTGTAATTCCCATTAATAGTTAAAGGTATTTTTCAAAGGGATGAATTTAGGTTGTTTTAAGGTTTAAATTGCCAAAAATGCGCTTTTAAATCAAAATCGATTTATTTTGTCATTTTAGAAGCGAGAATAAAAACAAATGCATGTACGCGTAGATAAATCTTTCCTCTGTCCATATGCAAATTTTTAATGAAATCGGAGACAAGTACTTTTTTTTTCCCAAAATTAACTAACATGACCCACGGACGCAAAGACGGCATGATGCATATACATTTACAGACGCGACCGGGTACACAAGAAATGAAATAATTCCATTATTTCAATACATATATTTCAGATGTATGTATCCATGCATTCCAGATTAAATTTCTGATCTATACATCCTTTTGGTTTATGCCGGAGTGCTCAGAATAGGTTTTAACAAACCAAATTGTAACGGTACGTCGGGAAAGGAAATGAGGATAGTGTAAATATATGTTGCAGTGCTAATTTTCTGAATCCGAAAAAAATGCAAAAAAAAAATGTTTTAACAACGAGAATGAATTTTTTTTCATGAAAATGTTCATTGACATGTCTACTATTAAAACCCAAAATTTAAAGTCGATCAGAAAAAAGTACTTTTTTTCCCCAAAATTAACAAAGTACACCGCGTTCGCTAAAATATGAACACTCGCCTTTCGAAGCTAATGTACACGCGGGATATAAAACCATGAACTTGTGAAATCCTTTTTAAGAGATATATTGATTTCATAATTGTTCTATATTTAATAAATTATTAGAGTAGAATGTTCACCGTTTTTCTCAAGGACACCATTACGGTAGTATCCCTGCAACCCCGCCCCTCATTCCACCCCCAACACCCTCCATACCGTATTGATTAAGTTGTATATAGCTGAGAATGCGCAGTTTTAATCAAATTCGATTTATTTCATCATTTAAGAAGCGAGAGAGAAAAACAAAAGCATGTACGCGTAAATACATCTTTCCTCTGTAGATATGTAAAATATAAAAAAAATCGGAGGCAAGTACTTGTTTCCCCCGAAAATTAACGAAGTACACCGTAATCGTTTAAATACGCCGAATCGACGTTCCAAATCGATGTTCGCACGGAATACAATTGTGGAATTATGAATTCATTTATAAAGATAAATCGATTTCAGCATTGTTCAGTAGTTGTTATATTATTGATGTAGTATGTTCACAGTATTTATGAGAGCAACATTACGGTAGTATCCCTCCAACCCCGTGGGCTTCCCCCCTGCAACCCGTACACACAATACGTTGTGTATTGCTGAGAATGCGCCTTTTATTCAAATCGATTTATTTCGTCATTTTAGAAGCGAGCATAATTACTAAATCATATAGATACATCTCTCCTCTGTATATATGTAGAATTTCAATAAACGGAGACAAGTACTAATTAAGTAACAGGACCGTCCGGCCCAAAGACGGCAACATTCATATTGATTAAGGAAAGACGACCGGCTACAGAAACAATTAAATAATTTCGTTATGTAAACACATATATTTAAAATGTATGTGTTTATGTATTTTACATTAAATTTTTTATCTATACATGCTTTGGGTTTATGTCAGAGTGGCCAATTTATTTTAACAAACAATGATGCAACGGTATATCGGAAAATGAAATCATGATGGCGGCAACATACGTTGCAGAGTTAATTTTCGAAATCAGAAAAAGCGATAAACTAATATAAGTTTAACAGGCAGAAAGAAGTATATTCTTTTAACTGTTCGTTTAAAACTGAGGGGGCGACTCGAGTTTTAAAGAAAGCAAGATTGGCATGTGTCCCTTTAACCAAGTAAATAAATGACTGACGAGTAACATACATGCTACTGTCGGTAATAAACATGATTATGTGTAGATTCGAAGATTTCATAACATAAACGTGGACATGACATTGTGTCAATGGAGCACCTGCCAGATTTGTGGTGTTGTGAAACACTGTACGCTTGAATCCAAAAGGTGCGGGTCGTTTATATTTATAGGGCATATACAGTTATATATATATATATTTATATATATTATTCTTTTATATTTATATGGTCCCAGAACGCAGTCATACTCACTACTATATTGAAAGTAAATTCTGAATATACATGTGCGGTGCGTTACGATTTGTAGTATTTGAAAACAGACATATTAAACATTTCCCTGAACATATACTATATTCATAGAAGTATTATTTCCTGGAAATAAAATACATGTTTGTTTTTAGCAGTTGAAATCTACTATATTCTGCGAATATTGCTATTTTGAAAATTTGAATACGTCTGTTTTCATCAAATAGCATGTTTTGTTTGTTTTAATATAATTTATGATTTAAAAAAAAAAATGGATGATCGGAATATGTCTTACACACTGTTGAATCCTGTAATTTAACAACAAGTGGTTTGGTTCACAGGCGACAGTATCGGTGAACAAAACCACTTGTTTTACTGGATTCAACATTGTGCAAGAAAATATTCATATATTATACCATTAATATTATAACATGTGTGTTGTAACATATGCTTATCCTTGGATAGTGGATGTCTGCAGGGAACTTGACCTTTTACCTAAAAATCAAACGATCATCCTCTTTCCACTGTCCACCAATGAAGTTTCATGAAATTTGCTTTAGGTAATAGGAAAAACTGTGAGGGCAATACTTTTCATTTTCCGGTCATGGTAACGGACCTTTCAACTACTGACTTCAAAATAAACAGGGATTATCATTTCACCAAAGGCATTCAAAGTATGAAGTTTTATGAAATTAGCTTCAGAGAAAGTAATAAAGAGTTTGTACAAAGTTTCGTCAAAATCCAACAGGTAGCGCAGACAAGATTTGTGACAGACGAACGGAAAGGCCAAATCTAATCTGTCTCACCTACCACTTTGTGGTGGAAGGCATAATTATAAATACAATATTTTAATTCATATGTATACTTTATTAAGCAAATAATTGAGCGAACATAAACTTCAGCATTGACTCTGGCCAGTGGTGTACATGGAGTCTTCTTCCACATGACGTGCAGACTTAAAGAAAAGAAAGACAGAATAAAAAGTTAATATAAGTCGAGCAGAGTATTCAATTTGAATCAGGTGTTGCGAGAGGGATCTAGGGCATGTTTAGGGGAATGGGACAGTTTAAAATTTAATTATTGTTTAACGCCTCATCAACACGTTGTTCAGGTTATTTCGAACCGCCCGAAAGAGAGGAGGAAAGATACATAGGCATCCAGGAACCCTGCCCTACGCTTACTACCGATTAGATACCTATGGTTCTTTAACGTGCTTGGAGGGAGGACAGACTCCGATACACAGGACCACCCGGTTTACGTTCCCATCAGACGAACGAGGCTAGCAGGACACATCGAAGTTACCCAGTGGCGCCAGTAAGAATTGAATCCGTGTTCACTGGATTCAAAGCCGATATGCTATAAACGTCCCTTGACCAAAACTGAGTAAATGGCACATCAAGTAAAGGGTCAATACATATTATATTGTGTATCATACGAGTATATGATTGAACTGACATGATTATAGAACCATTTTAATGTATGTTTCACCCAACAGTACAGCAAGAATCTATTATAAGGAAAGTTAAATCTGACAGAGGGTGCAATGTATTATAAGCCATTTTTACTAGAAGGGGAATAAAATACAAGTCTAGCCAAAAATCTAAAATCGTTAAATTGTACACGTTTTGTTCATAGGATATTTTACTTTAATGACTTAGTAAGGTCATTTTACATGGGGAGAAAACATTACTATACAACTATTTATTTTCTCTCTCAAAACCTGGTGATGCCGCTAGTTTTAGAAATAAAACATGATTAAATAGGGCAGTTGAGAAGACACTTTAAATTTGTAGATGTGTGGTCTGTTCTGATGTGAAAATGTGTAAAACAGACACAAGATTGGAAATTTGCTCTGAGTCCCTTTAATAAATTGAGGACCCATCACATAGACCAATTGGATGATGTTAAAGGGACAAACGGCAATCTTGAAGTATTTATCAAGCTTTAACATTAGCATCTCCATTTGTTAACCTGGTAACATGTTAAATTTAAACCTGCTTGCATTAAAAGTTAAATAAATTATTATAGGTGCACTATTATCAACAGTAAGTAATGTGTAAAACAATTTCTTCTGAACTATTCTAATAAATAATATTAATGATGCACAAATGCAAACTATGCAGAAAAAATAACCGAACTCCAGAAGTTTTAAACAAATAAAGACTGCCTAGTGTCCCTTTAACACAACTTGTTTTCGCATGTATCCAGTACATGTAGTTTACACGAGCTCATATGACAATCACACTTTTTTTTTACTCTAACTTTGAAGCATAACACAAGCTCCATTTAAAGAACTACACAAGTGCAAACAATTTTTAAAAACGCTCTTACCTCCATATGATCCAATGGCATTTAATACGGCTTGACATTCTGAAGTCGTCAGTATCAATTCACTCAGAGCTGCCCAATGGCTCGATTCACATTTGAGACCTCTCTGAAAACAACATCAATCCAGAATGTAAATAAATGTAAATTAAAAATCACTTCCTTGCCTCAAAACTTCTGTACATAAATATGAATCTGACCGATTTCAGTCAAATGTCTATGGCAGATTACATTGTTTCAATGGTAGTTGTATCGGGTTATGTATTCACGAATGTGCATTTCTACTAACAATAGTTTTATTCCACGAAACGTTCTACAGTTTACAGTACATCCAGTTACTGGAAAGATCGGAGTACACGAAAAACACTTATTGTGATTATGAACTTTCTATTATACACTATACACTACTTTTTTAGGCACTGTATTTGGCCAATGTCTAAATATGCACGATCTAAAAGGGGTGTGTACTATTTATTAACAAACACATTTTAATGAAAAAACAAATACCTTGATCATGGAACTCCAGCAGCAGACAATACTCCCAAATCCAACTTGCAACAACATGTCAATTTCACGTGTCGAGTTATGTCACGGTGACCTGTCAGTCACCAACACTGCATCGTGTTTACACATAATGGAACGTTATTTCGTCCGGTAAGGTATTATTTTTACATAATCTACGGTATAAAACACTGTACGCGTGTTGTAAGACTCCATAGGTACCCGTAGTGCTCGCCGACGTAGCGCGCCCATTTTCGGGTGTAAAAAAATGGCGTCTGTTTTAATTGAAAATTCATAAAATAGTCCGTAAAATACAAAGAAATAGTCCATGTTCGCGGAGTTAAAATGCGAACAGAACTGATACGTTATAGGTCCGTGGCGTTCCTACTGTGACAGGTGAAGAGAAAAACGATAGTCTACCTGACTGATTTTAATTGAAACTTCTTCAATATATGGAGACATTCAGCCAAATATAAAATAAATCCGTCTTTTAAAAATGCTATATCATGTATATTCAACACACAAAGTGGGTCTGCTATGAATTAACATTTTAATTTTCACTGTTTTTTGAGTGTTTACCGCACTTTAAACAGTTCTACCGTTAAGGATCACGCCAAACAATATTGTGCTAAAACGTACGAAAACTCTGGGATTAATTTATTTTGGTCTATTAAATATTCAGAAGACGTTCTTCATACTTTTTATTATAAACGTCAAGTTTCATCTATAAGTACTTATGAATTCTCTACATTATATACAACCTTACCACATCAACTTATCAAAGACAAGCTTATTGTTCAAAAACTTTCGCTAAAGTAACGAACTACATTTTTGGCCTGTAATAATATCAAAGCGTTTTTTACTAACGGTAGTTTTAGACAGTTACACTATGTGGACTTGCCAAGCAGTGTGTGAAGCACTCATTGTCCTATTAGATACAATTTTCGTCAAGTATTTATAGACAATTTTTTAGTATCCCTATGGGTACGAACTGTACACCTCTTCTCGCGATTTGTTTTTCTATTGCTATGAAAGAGATTACTCAGGCAGATGTAATTGAAGCCTTTAATGACAACTTTAATGTTTGGATGACATATTTAAACATGGACAATACTTTCTTTTCTACTATGGTTAATAATATCTATCCGAAGGAACTTCCGCTCAACCAAACTAACATTTTTCATACTGTCGCTTCTTTCCTTGATTTTAATTTTGATATTGTTAATTATTCCCATTTAGATGATGTTGTTCGCCGAGCAACTTCTAATGGGGTATATGTGTCTCAACTTATTAGTTGTTCTGGAGCTTGTAATACTTTAATATTAGAATCTTTGTATAACTAAAAAAGCTACTCCATCAGATATGCCGTTACCATAAACTTCGTAAAACCTTTACATTTTTTGCTTTTCGTAACCCTGATCTTCTTTCCAAATATAAAAGTAATTAAAGAATTATTCTGCGACAAGCACTATCACAACCTGACTTCTATGGTGACGTGATTTATAAACTTGTTTACTATTGTTATTTTGTATCTATATTTACACGAGCATCATTTTGCTTTACTTATATTGCCTATCAATGCTGCCTTGTTGGTTAGAGAATAGTTCATGGCGGGGATTTCTTTATTTACACTGTCACGTTTTATTAGGTTGACAGTAGGGTAAGTGTGAGGTTAGGTGCATCCTAGAACCTGGATTAAACACAAAGCGGCCTTTTTTGCCACTGACCGTTCCAAGGCGGTAGCCCTACTGTCAACCATTTTGTGTTTGTGATGTCTTACTTGGCCTTTTATTCATCTTTAAATGTATTCTTTGCTTCTGTGTGTGTTTCCGGGTGACTGTCGTCCTTGAATGTTGCTTTTCCTGTTCGAATTTTCGATCTATATGCATAAGACCCTTGGTCGTGATCACTTTCATACTATCTTTGTTAAACTTGTTAAAATGTTTATCAAAAGAGGTTATAACCCTATTATTTTTCAACGCACTGCTTGCTTGGTGGTGTACCTATTTACAGTTCGCCACTGTGCTTTCCTCTTCAATTGTGCGATGACCGGACAGGCTGTGAACCCTATGATGACGTCTACCTAAAGCCCAATAGGACGGTGACGTTTAATGCTTGTCTGCAATATTGTCTTGTCGTGCCTTCAATGGTTTAATCGCTTGTTGCTCTGGCTTCTGTCAAGTCATTAAGTACCTTCTTTGTGACTTTCTAGTCTATTGTTTTTGTGTATATCTGTATATACACGAGCATCTTTGTATTTGTTTCTTATATTGCCTATTAATGCTGCCTTGATGGTTAGAGACTAGTTCATATCGGGGATTTACACTGTCACGTTTTATTGGGATAAAGGGTAAGTGTGAGGTGTGGTGCACCTTAGAACCTGGTTTAAACCCCAGCGGCCTTTTTTTGCCACTGCCCGTTTCACGCCTTTTTTGTGTTTGTGATGTGTTATCTTGCCTTTTATTCATCTTTATATATAGATGTTCTTTGTTTTTTTGTGTTTGTGATTGACTATCGTCTTTGAATGCTATTTTTTCTGTTCGATTTACTTTTACCTCATTTGCTGACACTTTGCCGTGAAAAATATGTTTACAAAAAAAAACACTATTTGATGTCGTCTATTAACTAACGATCTGCAGTAAAGCGGTTATACTATTCGATATACCAGTGGGTTATAAAAAATATGATAGAGATACACACACAAAAAAACGAGTTCCGGACAACTATTGTTCTCGCCATATTCAGAGTAATCATCTGTACTTCGCACTTTACTACTTAGTTGTATTCTAATGATATGTTGATACTTTGTGTGCTTTTCGCAAATTGTATTGCTGACTTGAGTTGCTGGCTGACTCGGAATTGTTTCCCTGGCTGATATCAAACCGTTGTTGTGTTGCTGCCTTGATCTGGCAAAGCTAGCTATTTCATCTGTTTTGAAGCCGGTAATTACTGTGTTTCTTCATTGCACCATGATTATGAGGGTAGTGGAATTTTCAAACTTGTCATTATAAAAGTATGTATAAGTCAAGCAGTAAATGTATCTCTCACAGAACACAGTCAACCGAAAACAAGCATTTCTGTAATTAATTTGCCCACACTCATATCCAACAATCCAGCAGCCACAGAAATGTTTATGTCAGCATTATTTTTGCTGCAGGCTTGTCCCTGCTTTTTTGCTCATAAAGTTTGTAAGCCTTGCTAGTAAATTGGCATTTATTGCATAATAACCTATTTTTTCCCAGCAGAAACCATATTGTTTCTCGAAATGTAATTCAATTCAAGACCCGATGGGAATATAGCTGTCCAAGAAAGTGTCAGTTGTTGAACCCATATGGCAGATACGGTAAATACTGAGTTGTTTTGTATCACTTCTGCGAGGTGTGTGGTTTTTAGCTCTACTGGCTGAAAGCCAGCAGAGCTTATTTGATTGCGAGTTGTCCGTCATCCGACGTCCGTCCGTCCGTCCATCGTCCGTCCGTCTTTAACGTTTGCCTTGTGAACACTCTAGAGCCTTCATTATAAATCAGATCTATACGAAACTTTGCCAGTGTCTTTATATCAATGAAAGCTCAGACAATTTCGAAAACCAGCCAGATCAGATTGGATTAATTTTGCTGGAGTAATGGTCCTTGTTTTTCTGAAAAAAATCCATTTTAAGCATGTTTAACACGCTAACACCTTCATTTATTATTTGATCTTTACTAAACTTGCAAAGATTGTTAATATCAACGACAGCTCGGACATGTTTGAAAACAAGCCAAATCAGATGAGTAATACCGGAGTTATGGCCCTTGTGGACACTCTAACACCTTCATTTATTAGTTCATCTTTACCATGTTTATCAAACTTGCAACAATTGGTAATACCAACGAAAGTTCGGACAAGTTCGAAAACCAGTTACATTGGACTAGGAACACCGGAGTTATGTGCCTTTGAATTATTGAAAAATAAGATTTCCAGACTTGTGCAATCAGTACTGTTATTCATTCGATCTTTGGAGATCGCTGAGCCCGATACTTATAATTAGTTATCGTTGGTACATTTTCAATTTCTTTTGTTTTCTTACTTAATTTTTGATTCGGTTGTTCCACTACTCCGGCCTATAAAAGGCTCTGGGTATTGTTTAACCACTTATAGGATATGTTGTCTGCTTTTTAATTTAGTCTTTTGGCTGTTACTTGTGATACGCAGGCTTCATAACCGCTGCTCCCAACTACATTCCATTATTTTTATTTCGCTCTTCGGGGCATTTAATTTTATTAGATACTGGGACCATACGCCGTAAGACATGGGGAAGCATATAACTCCATGTCCACCGCCGTATGCATGCCATCTTTGGGATGGTTAAAATTGTGTACTGTTGATTTTATGAATATTGAGTTCTGCTCAACCCGGGGCTAGAGGGCGTGAGCGGTAGCCAGTATATTTCACTACCGCTCATGAACAGTCTAAATCAAACCGGGACTGCAAAAGTTCGTATGTGTCGTGCTCGGCCGTTTCCGAAGGTCCATTATCATATTATTTTTGGTGAACACTCTAGAGCCTTCATTTTATATTTGATCTTTCCCAAACTTTTGCCAGATTGTTGATATCATTGAAAGCTCGGACGAGTTTAAAATTCAGCCTGATCGAGTCCTGATCGAACCAATAAGACTGGAGTTATGGTTACGGCCCTTGTTTAATATTTGGTAATACACTGGAAACCCCAGGGGTCGTGGGTTCAAATCTCACTGGAGGCATTTTTTTTTCTTCATACGAAACCTTGGTTCATGGGTTGAACTTTTTATTATTTTTTTGTTTTTGTTTTATTTATTTAGTTTTTTTAGTGTTCTTTTTAATTATGTTGTTTTTTTTGTTCGTTTTTTTTTTTGTTTTAGTTGTTCTTTCTTATAAGAAACCTTGGTTCTTTTCTTTTTTCTTTAATTGGGAGCTTAGGGGCCCTTGTTGGATTAGTTGTACATAGTGTTATAGGGAAGAACTTCATAAATCTATTTCTATAAAACTTCAAGAGATAATGGTTAATATGTTTGCTCACATGGTGACCCTTGGCTCAGTTTTGGTCCCGCTCCGGGGCTCACATGTTTTACATAGAGTTAAATAGAGAAAAACTTTTAAAAAATATTCTTCTCTGAAACAACAAGAGCCAAAGTTTTAATATTTTGTATTTACATTCAGCTTTTGGTCCTCTACCAAGTTTGTTCAGTCTATGTAAAACTAGTTTGATATTGCCATATCTGACGCACAATTCTATCCCCTCCCCCACGCCACAACACCATATAGCCATTAGAGCGATACTGGCCCTCTCGGGCCTCTTGTTTCAATTGCTGTCTCTCTTGCACGTGCTGCACGTAAATTCATGGCGTTTGTTTCTAGTTTGTTAATAGCTCCACATAGGAAAACATTTGAATGTTTATCCTTTATAATTATTTTCGTATTTTTTACCAGTTTTGTAGGTCATCTGTTATCCGTTTATCAAATACATGCTGAAAGTATTTCTTTCTCTCATATTCGTTGGTACATTTTCAGATTTTGTATTTTTGTTAAACACCCTTTACTTGTTTTAACATACTAACTTCTACAGTTGTGATGAATTTTGAACAATGGTAGTAGATACTGTTAAATAAATCCCACATTATGTGTTCATACAGAAATGTCCTTTTGTAGTAATAAGCTTTAAGCAGATTATATGAAAGATAAATCTGTTCTACAAATATGACAGAATAGTTGGAGTACAATAAAAGATTCAACACTGATGTCAATTTTAATAGAATATAATGTAATGGTGAAAATACATATTACCAAATAAGGACACATATATGCAATACTGCATCATATATGCAATACTGCATAAAAGGCAAACTCTACACACTTCCGACTTTGTGGGAGGAATAAAGTAGTATACCGCTTAAGTGGGCGTCAGAGGTGTTTAGTACCTCTCATGAGCAGACTCATTAAAACCTCATTAAAACTCATTAAAACTAAAAACTCATTAAAACCGAATCTGCTACATTTCTCTCATGTTTGTGTTTGTTCCTGCTTCTAAGGGATCCCATGTTTAGTATTAGTATTATATTTTACACTTTTTGTTAGAAACTGTACAAACATATCACTGACCATTTGGAAATAGAATCTCAAAGAAAAGAAAACTATTTCTATTATTTAAATGGAGCAAGTTCGTGAATCTTAATCTCAAGAATACGGCTCAATTGGCAATATTGCATGTTGTATTTCTGGCCATAAATTCAAGCATTCGCTACAAAGTAGCTATAAGTGTTTGTTTTCTCTTTTAGACAATAGCTTATCGTCGACGCAGTTATGACTTTACTGACCAATACTGTCATAACCCCACATTTAAGGTCTAACTACAGAGTTAGTTCCGTTGAAACTCACGGTAGGATAATTCGTCCGACATTCAAAGTAGTAATGTGTTCTTAGGTTTTACATATGTTTGATATTCAATTCAATTCAATTCAAATTTTTTATTAAAGCATAAACATTTTACAATGTCCTTCGCCATCAGCATTGAGGCGGTATTACATACAAGACATACTAAATACAAATACACACATATATTAAAACATGTTCTGGAGAAGAGCATGAGAAATATTTAGGTATGAGTAAACAAATTTAAGGATAAACACGTATATATTATTGAAAGTAATTATAGCATACAAGTTGTTCACACCCCTGGTATGGCTCGAAACACTATTAAATATTATGTATAATACATGATCCACCTATGACCTATATAGATAATCTACAGTGTGATTGCACGAGCTTCACGAATACCAAAACCATAACACATATTTGCATTGTAAACATAAGGCATTATGAAAACAGTGTTGGGTTGTTGGTCACTACATTATTAGAACAGTTATACAATACAATATAATAATAATAATAATAATAATAATAATAATAATAATAATAATAATAAAAATAATAATAATAATAAAACACTTACAAAAACTGCACCTGCGCATTTTTTTTTAAAAGTATGTATTTATTCGGTTGCAATTAAGCTCTCACTTTTGGTATTCGCAAGACTAATATATTTGGCTAGCCTATTCAATAATTTAGAATTATCCGTAGATAACACCGATTTAAACTTTTGTGAACTAGGTCAGCTACAGTAGTATCTAGGTAAACATTCTATTCTTATTTCTCTATAACACGGACAAGCTAAAGTAAAGTGATATTCATCTTCAACAACATTTATATTGCAAAAAGTACACTTTCTTTGATCCCTCTCTATATTTCTGAATCTGCCCTGATAATTGCTTACATATGTGTTTATTGTTGTTGTAGGTGAGATGAACATTCTGCAATTGGATGTGCAAATATTAGATGACATTGCCACCAAATATATGACAGAATAATAAAATTCCTGGTCCAAACTCCGGAGTGAAAGCCCAAAATAGTGCTTCAATCAAATTAAAAAATAATAAAAACTGTTCATCATACGATTTTGTACATTTTTTTTGGGGCAAATGACTGTTTTTCATAAAAAAAAGTAAATTTTAGCTTGGAAACTGTGTGGGGGCCGTAACAAGTAGCCCGACTACAAATCAGAAGTGTTATTATTTACTGTTCCTTTGGGATCATCAAGCCCATTATATGTGGCTTTAAAGTAGAATATCACTCAAGCCGGTGCTAGCGGTCGTGAGAGGTGTTGCAACTTTTAATTACCTCATGAAAATACTCAATAAAACCGAGTCTGTTACATTTCTCTCTTGTTTGTGTTTGTTGCTTTCAAATACTTTTCAGTATTTATTTCTGTTCGGATTGGCCCAGTAATCTTTATTTGTGTAAGCCAACATAGAAAATGTGCAATGTGTTCAAGAAGAGATCAAGAACCGTTTTTTGACACTTCATTGAAAATTGCATTGACTACTTCAGAAAGCATGTGCCAACTGCGTGGGTTGCACAATCAGACGCAGTAAAGGAAGGAAAACTGACAATATATACAGTAGATGACGATATAATGACTGAACAGAGCAGTAAATAGGTGTATAATGTATTTTGAAAATCTACTTTAGATACACCAATGACAATGTGCAACCGTCTACGAAATATATATTTTGTTAAGATTACATTTACTTTATAGTCGGCTGAAACAAAGCGTATTTGCACTTTATTCAAATGATGTAATGTTATAACAGATCTCAGACAGAGACAAATAGAGGAAGAATTTGCTAAATTAAATCATCATGATACAATCTATACAATGCCGTCTACTGTTGTGCAGGAGGATTTATTGTATTTGAGAACTCCGCCTTTTATTCATTTTTAAATCTGTTCTTTGTTTCTGTGTGTGTTTGTGGTTGACTGTCGTTCTTGAGTACTGCTTTTCCTGTTCGATTTTTATATATATGTTCTATCTTTACCGATTATCACATATACACTTAAACCTCTCGCGCATGGCCTATACCATGTATACAGATTATCATTTGAAATACAAACATCATTTTAATCTTAATAAAGTGGAACATGTACCTTTTAGAGTTCCTTATTTTACATTAATATGCATCTGTTTTAAAGGAGAAAATGTGTGGTGGAGTTTAATATATTTTAGCTATTTGATAATTACACTTATTAGTTACAACGAAATCACACAAACATATTAAAATATACAAAAGGAAAAAATAAAAGCAATTCTAGTATTTCCATTATATATTGTATGTATAATATGCTTCTGCTAATCGAACCATACACCACTACCTTAGACACTTCCGCTCGGACAAAAAATCTTAAAGAACACGTAACACACCAAATGATACCCCTTCAAAGCTTAATTATTAACAGAATACGCGTTTGGCTCAAGAAGGTGAGCAAACTTAGGATGTAACTATCTCTTTACATTAAGTACAGTACTGAAATTGCTCAAACTCAAACAGGCGGAACTTCAACACTCATGAATCTCGTGTTAGTACTGTGGTTAGAAAGTCTACAGCAACGAAGTTTTGCCCTTTCTCCTGCTTGATGCGCATTTTGTTTTGCATCTTAGTATTTTTCTGGAATATTACTTTGAATTAATTGTAAAGTATATAAAGTATATAAATTTCCGAGTTGCGTTTCTTTTTTCCTTTAGTATACATTTGCCTTTAATACCATTAAAATATCCACTAACCACATATTAATCTGCGGAAAAAAATACTTGTCGAGATTTACATTTAATGACAAATTACCTCCATGCTATGATGGTTGTTGGAGCTTGTTAACCAATCCATTTGTAATAATATACTATTTCTATAGAGTATATACTTGTATTTCCATTTATGTAAAATGTTGACAACCACATATTTTTAGAGTAGGATAAAGTAATGTTTACTTTATACATTTATATTTATCCTGTTCGGCGATTTTCAAATATTTCGTTTCATACTATTCTTACTTAATACTGGCAATCTATTCCCTTTGCATCTTTGTTTAAGGAATAGTTTGCAATGGTTCAGCTTATAAGTTACTATTTCATATACCACACGCCGAGTTACATGCTCATGGCTATAACGTCTTAACACATCTAATTAGAGGATCAGTCCAGAACTCAACCAGGCAATGAACGAAGAAGGATTAAACAATTCAACACCCATATACATTATATTCAAGGAGTCTAGAGATAGTAGTTATTAAGAATAACAGTTAACAACTCGTTATTAATGTATTACTCCAGTTTCCTTTTGACTTTAAATCGCCTTGCATATACTATATGCATTTTAATTAATTTCAAACGGTAAGGTAAGGAACACCCCGTCGTCAGAGGCGACGACAAGGCTTAAATCCGTGTCCTCCAAACATACCTTGAATTTTACTTCGATGAATACTTATATATGCTAGTCGAACCTGGTCTGCTACACTGTCTTTAAGAAGCTTTAAGTGTAATTAACAGAAGCAATACTATATTATGTTAGCGGTGTATAGGCTTTTCAGACCGATTAAAGCAAGACATACATAACAAGGCAAGTAAATACCTTGTCTCAAGGAAAGATGGGCTCGAATGCCACGCTTCAGTGAGACATGGGCTGTTCTAGATGTGTTATTCTGGAAATGTGTGCAGATTTTATTGTAAACAGAGTAACATAAATGCACATGGAAGTAGTAACGGCATTTTTTTCAAAGAACGAGACAATGTCATTCTTTCGCGGCGAATGTTTCGTTCCTGCGCGGTGCACGTTTTGCTACTTCGTTATATATTATTTCGACCCTACAACTATGCAACTATATGATTTTTATCTCTTTAGTTTGTTTTTTGGCCTCGAAAAACGAAATAATGAAACAGTAATCAGTCACCAAAATCCTGCTTCTTATATCAAATTCAGTTCAACTTGGAAGAAAATGTTATTTATTAATTCATATGTCTCATTTATCATATACACGGGGTAGACTATATACTAAACTTCTTACCGATTGTTCAAGTACAATATAAAAGTGGTACCTAGTTTGCAAAATTGAAATCGTAACTGCTGACGTCTATGAGTAAAAGAGGTGAGTCAATCATATTAGCACTAATACTATTCTTCAAATAATGACAGAAATCAGTTCAGTATCAGTTCGTTTGCTTAATTATAAATGGTACAGCACTCCCCATATGCACCAAGGGTATGTAAAGGAGATAATGGTAATATATAGGGTCTTTCTTATACATTTATATTATGAAACGGTTCGTTCTGTGTACTTGTTTCTTCCGTATTTGTCTCTTATACGAACTGTGTAACTATAACTGGTAAAGAAAATGCACCGATAATGATATTAATCGTTTTTGTTTTGCCATTGTTGCCCCTGACCGTTCTAAGGCTGTAGCCCTATTGTCAACCATTTTATGCTTGTGATGTCATATCTGACAGAATAAGGCCTTTTATACATCTTTGTAGTTGTTGTGTTTTTTATGCGTGTGTTTGGTTGACTGTGGTACTTGAATGCTACTTGTTCTGTTTGACTTTTCATATCTACTTAAGTAGAATTAAATAAAATGGAAACACAAGACATGTGCGTAGGAAGTAGGATTTGCGCTATGACGTCGTTTGAAATGAATTAAAATGTCATACCGCTTGTGACGTCTTTTTAAAGGTCCGTTTGTGTCGTGATATCAACGTTTCAGAGTTGCACACGTTCTATAGTTATTACTTAATGGCCAAAATTCCAGGTTTTAAATCACTACGTTTTAACTTAGTGTATCCACGGAGCCATTGATCCGATAATAAAACTAACAATAAGAAAATTTGCAACATTTAGAAGGTTTCTTCTGACGATGAATGGTGCCAATTAGTGGGCGACACGCTCTTTATTAGGCATAATTTCAAATTGCCCCTAGCTTGCCTTATGTAAATTGGATTTCCTAAAAAAACTCTGTTTTCGGCTGAAATAAGCGCCATTAACTGTTGGGGGATAAAACGAATACCGAATATATGGTAACAATGCTAATGAGAACTCCGAGCGCTTGTTTGACGGGGATTGATGTTAAATGAAGCTACGCGCTAAATGAGATTATACGGCCGACAAAGTGGAGAAATGTGCGGTTTATCTTTACGTTCATTTCAAGCATCATTTATAATGTTACAAACACGATGCCATTGACAAATCGCAAATTAAAGGCGAGGGATTAATGTAGCCATGTCTTAAAATCACACATATGCTGAAAGGACATACATACCTTTCGTCTGTTTAGTTTAATTATGTACTGTTGGACAGATGTAGGAAATAAGACAAACGTTTATCGTAATGGTTTTCTGTGAAAAGCAAAAATAGAAACGTCCCTGTTTTAAGCTGTGATTTGCATAGGGTTGACTTTGTTACACTTTGTACACCAATCTAGATATAATTTCATCATGTTATACTAGTGATGTTAAGCAAATCTTTACAACTTTGGGGATTAATGACCAATTCGAATCAAAAGCATTAGTCGACTTAACGGTAACAAAAAGCTTAATAAGCCAACATTATACAGACAAGTGGTCACGTGATGTATCAAACATGGCCAAATTGAGAACATACCGACTTTTTAAACTGGATTTTAAATGCGAAGACTATATGACAATGAATCTGTCAAAATACGAACGATCGTTATTGTGTCAATTTAGAACTCGGATATTACCGTTAAGAATAGAGACTGGAAGATATGTTGGGGAGCCTGTTGAGAGTCGGACTTGTAGATTCTGTGATACAGCGGCCATAGAAGATGAGAAACACTTTTTACTGGCTTGTTGTTTATATAATGATATCAGGACTAATGTTTTCGGTGAAATTTTAAGACAAAATGAGTTTATTTCTTTAAACACAGAACTGAAAATGTGTCATTTATTAAAGGATTACCCAAGAAAATCTGCAAAATGTATTGTAAAAGCGTACATCCGTAGGCGTACCGTTATGTATTCATGAGTAAATGTATACCGTTAATTGCTTAATAATGCTGCTATTATGAACATTTAAATATATATCTAGCTGAATTAATTCACTATATAACTATTTTAGTAACATACATCTTTTATTCATCCATGTAATGACTTGTATTACCACATTTCAACAATGATTAGCGTTTGTAAATAATATTCGTTTGAGCTATTGTAATTTGATTGAACTTGCCATACTTTAAGTGCTTCTACTTCACGTACTGTTATTACTTTATCAGTACAGGTGACTTATAGGTTCAATGGACCGGGTGCTTGTAATTTGTACATAACTATTTGTAATATATATTGTATGCACATGTCACTATAATAAAATATTTACTTACTTACTTACTTATACTTATCACTCAATCATTCTGATCAATATTAATAATCATGAAAAACAAAAGTTTGTCTGCTCTGCTAAAACATGTTTTATTCAAATTGCGAAATCACTATATTTTATTATTAAGGGAGGTAATCTGAAAATATTCGTTCTTGAAAGCTGTATGGCGCAAACAATGAGTAAAAAGATCAGCGTCTTTTCTCTGTTTTTATGGTGATGAGGTCATTTTCTGTTTATTTCAATACAACAAAACCGTGTTAACTCAAAGTATTAACCACAAGACCCGTAAATGCTGTTTAAATCAAATCAAGGGGAATAAGTTTGCCCACACGTTTGATTCAAAGAAAATTGTTTTCATGACAGTGCAGGCTTTTAACAAAGGTATTGGCATATAAGATTACATAAAATATAATTTCATTGTGTCTAAATATATGGGTAAATTTGGGGAAGTTTCTATTTTTGCTCAGTATAGTATTGTATCAAGAAACGGAAGTCATGTGTAAACATACTTAAAAACTTATGAAGTATGGTTATTAGGCAGACTAAGAAGACAAACACAAAATTAACCCCCTAGAAAGAAATAAAGCCAATCGAGCAAAGGTGTTAATCCGGAAACAAAACCATCACGCATAGAGAGCTCATGTCAAATACAACGCCAGACAGTTATGAAAGCTCGTTAAAGCAACATTTTTGATTGATATTAATAGTGTTTGTCAAAAGCGTCTGGCTGATTACGACAATGTGCATTAGCTCAAGGCTGATCTTACCATATACTATATTTTCTATTCCCATAAATGACATTCTCATTCGTTTCGAGAACAATTTTAGGTGGTTATCTGTGGTTAAGATAAAGAGAATAATATGTTGGTGCATTTTATTTTCTATATTATTTATTGGACGATGTAACAGAGATAAAATAGTCTAGCTATAGAATTTAACTATACGTGATTTATTTGTTGCTCTTTTCTTATAATCTTTTATAAAGGTTATTTGTATTTCATGTCTTTACATGCTTCATTATTAAGATATATTTGCCAAATATACACACAATTTAGTATGGCAAGCAACGTTAAACCTAATTGCCAACGTCAATCCAACGTCAACATGCTAGCTGGTTAATTGTATTTCAAATATTTACATGTTACAGTAATCCCCTTTTCAGTGTTTATTGACATTCACACTAACGCTTGTTTAGTGATGTGTGGCGGTTGTAAAAGATCGCCCCGACTACAAATCAGTGGGGTTGAAACTTACTGGTTCTTTGGGATATTAAAGCCCATTCTGTGTGGTTTTCAAGTAGAATACCGCTTACATGTAAGCATGTGCGAGTGGGATTGAAAGGCGTTCCACGTTCAAATTACCTCTCATGAACAGACTCACTGAAACCGAATATGCTACTTTTCTCTCTTGTTTTTGTTTGTTGCTTCCAAGGGATCCCCTGTTCAGTATTTATTTCATATATATATTATATATAGATATATTAGTCATACCGACCAACTGTATTGAAAACAATTTAGTAAGACAATCAAAGTGTGTGTTATGTTCAACACGGGATGTTATTATATATATATTGTTATACGGTGATTTTAAATTCGACATTACTAAGTTGTGTTAGATATTATCATTGTTTTCTTCAATATTATGAAGAGGATCTTTTTAAAGAGAAATATACATTTCTGTCTTCATTATACAGCCATTTTAATTTGTTCATTGTAATGTCGAACATTAAACTGTTGGTTTCCCGTTATATATTTATATATATATATAAATTATTTACCCAACATGCTCAAGTAAGCGTTTTCTCCATTTCTCCTTCTGGTACCCTTCACCAATACCTACATTGATAACAACTATCCAACCGACACCATTTACCAATAGCTAGCTACGTAATAATCTTCTGGTACCCTTCACCAATACCTACATTGATAACAACTATCCAACCGACACCATTTACCAATAGCTAGCTACGTAATAATCTTCTGGTACCCTTCACCAATACCTACATTGATAACAACTATTCAACCGACACCATTTACCAATAGCTAGCTACGTAATAATCTTCTGGTACCCTTCACCAATACCTACATTAATAGCAACTATCCAACCGACACTATTTACCAATAGCTAGCTACGTAATAATCTTCTGGTACCCTTCACCAATACCTACATTGATAACAACTATCCAACCGACACCATTTACCAATAGCTAGCTACGTAATAATCTTCTGGTACCCTTCACCAATACCTACATTGATAACAACTATCCAACCGACACCATTTACCAATAGCTAGCTACGTAATAATCTTCTGGTACCCTTCACCAATACCTACATTGATAACAACTATCCAACCGACACCATTTACCAATAGCTAGCTACGTAATAATCTTCTGGTACTCTTCACCAATATCTACATTAATAGCAACTATCCAACCGACACCATTTACCAATAGCTAGCTACGTAATAATCTTCTGGTACCCTTCACCAATACCTACATTGATAACAATTATCCAACCGACACCATTTACCAATAGCTAGCTACGTAATAATCTTCTGGTACCCTTCACCAATACCTACATTAATAGCAACTATCCAACCGACACCATTTACCAATAGCTAGCTACGTAATAATCTTCTGGTACCCTTCAACAATACCTACATTGATAACAACTATCCAACCGACACCATTTACCAATAGCTAGCTATGTAATAATCTTCTGGTACCCTTCACCAATACCTACATTAATAGCAACTATCCAACCGACACCATTTACCAATAGCTAGCTACGTAATAATCTTCTGGTACCCTTCACCGGTGCAACTATCCAACCTATACCATTTACCAATAGCTAGCTACATACTAATCTTCTGGTACCCTGCACCAATATCTGCATTAATAGCAACTATCCAACCGATACCATTTACCAATAGCCAGTTACATAATAATCTTCCGGTACCCTTCACCAATACCTACATTAATAGCAACTCTTATTTTGATACCCCTCACCAATACCTACAGTAATAACAACTATCCCTCTGGAACCCTTCACCAATACCCACATTAATAGCAACTCTCCTACTGGTACTATTTCCCGATACCTCCATTCATAGCAACTCTGCTTCTGGTACCCTTCACCAATAGCTATATAACTAGCAATTCCTCGTCTACTACCATTCACCAATACCTACAGTAATAACAACTATCCCTCTGGCACCCTTCACCAATATCTACCTTAACTTAATAGCAACACTCTTTCCGGTACTTCATCAACAGCTACATTAATAACAACTCTCCTACTAGGTCAATTCGCCATTACCTACATTAATAACAACTTTCCTACTGACACCATTCGCCAATACCTACGTTAATGACAACTCTCCTACCGGTACCCGATACAAATACCTACAGTAATAACAACTCTCCTTCTGGTACCCTTCACCAAAAGCTACAGTAATAACAACTCTCCGAACGATACCCAATACCCTTACCTACATTAATAACAACTCTCCTACCGGTACCCTTCACCAATACCTACAGTAACACCAACGTTCCTACCGATACCCAATACCAACGCCTGCATTAATAACAACTCTAGTATTGGAACCTTTAGCCAATACCCACAGTAATAACAGCTCTCCTACTGGTACACTTCGCCAACACCTACATTAATAACAACTCTCCTACTGGTACCCTTCACCAATACCTACAGTAATAAAAACTCTCCTACTGGTACCCAATACCAATACCTACAGTAATAACAACTCTCCTATTGGAACCCTTTACCAATAACTACAGTAATAACAACTCACTTATTGTTACCCTTTACCAATATCTACATTAATAACTACTCTCCTACTGGTATCCATCACCAATACCTACAGTAATAACAACTCTCCTACTGGTACCCTTCACCAATACCTTAAGTAATAACAACTCTCCTACTGGTACCCTTTAACAATACCTACATTAATAACAACTCGCCTACCGGTACCTTTCACCAAGACCTACAGTAATAACAACTCTCCTACTGGTACTCTTTACCTATGCATAGCGTAATAACAATTCTTCTACCGGTACCCGTCACCAACATCTACATTAATAACAACTCTCCTACTGGTTCTATTCATCAGTAACTACGGTAATAATAATTCTCCTACCGGTACCCTTCACCAACACCTGCAGTAAAACCAATTCTACTACCGGTACTCTTCACCGATAACTACAGTAATAACAACGCTCATACTGGTACTCTTCACCAATGCCTACAGCAGTAACAAATCTCCTACTGGTACCATTCACCAGTACCTACAGTAATAACAACTCTCCTACCGGTACCCTTCACCAATACATATAGTAATAACAACTGTCGTACTGGTAATCTTTACCAATTCCTCCAGTAATAACAACTCTAGAACTGGTACTCTTCAACAATAACTACAGTAATAACAACTCTAGCACCGGTACCTTTCACCAAGACCTACAGTAATAACAATTCTCCTACCGGTACCCTTCACCAATACCTACAGTAAAACCAATTCTACTACCGGTACTCTTCACCGATAACTACAGTTTTACCAACGCTCATACTGGTACTCTTCACCAATGCTTACAGCAATGACAACTCTCCTACTGGTACCCTTCACCAGTACCTACAGTAAAAACAAATCTCCTACCGGTACCGTTCACCAATACATATAGTAATAACAACTCTCCTACCGGTACCCTTCACCGATACATATAGTAATAACAACTCTCGTACTGGTACTCTTCATCTTCAACAATGGCAACAGTAATAACAACTCTCCTACTGTTACCCTTCACCAATACCTACAGTAAAACCAATTTTACTAACGGTATCATTCACCGATTACTACAGTAATAACAACGCTCATACTGGTACTATTCACCAGTACCTACAGCAATAACAACTCTCCTACTGGTATCCTTCACCAGTACCTGCAGTAATAACAACTCTCCTACCGGTACCCTTCACCAATACATATAGTAACAACAACTGTCGTACTGGTAATCTTCACCAATACCTACAGTAATAACAACTTTCGTACTGGTAATCTTCACCAATTTCTCCAGTAATAACAACTCTCGTACTGGTACTCTTCACGAATACCTACAGTAATAACAACTCTCCTACCGGTACACTTCACCAACACCTACAGTAAAACAAATTCTACTACCTGTATTCTTCACCGATAACTACAGTAATAACAACTCTCCTACTGGTACTCTTCACCAATGCCTACAGCCATAACAACTCTCCTACCGATACCATTCACCGATACATATAGTAATAACAACTCTCGTTCTGGTACTCTTCACCAATAACTACAGTAATAACAACTCTAATACCTGTACTCTTCACCAATACCTATAGTAATAACAACTCGCCTACCGGTACCCTTCACCAATACATATAATTATAACAACTCTCGTACTGGTACTCTTCACCAATGCCTACAGTAATAACAACTCTCCTACCTGTATTCTTCACCAATACCCACAGTAATAACAACTCTCCTACTGGTACTCGTTACCTATGCCTAGAGTAATAACAACTCTCCTACCGGTACCCGTCACCAACACCTACATTAATAACAACTCTCCTACCGGTACACTTCACCAATACCTACAGTAATAACAACTCTCCTACCGGTACCCTTCACCAACAAGTTTAGTCTGTAATAAAAAGTCTCCTACTGGTACTCTTCACCAATGCCTACAGTAATAACAACTCTCCTACCGGTACCCTTCACCAGTACCTACAGTAATAACTATCATTAAAAGAGTATATATAATTTAAATGAGAAAGACAATTTGATATGTTCATTTATATTTATATCATACAAACACGTGCCAGTGTGTACATGTAAGTTGCTTTAATGTTGCAGTTTTATCAGGTTTGACTGACTATTATATTATTTAGCTAGCCATTAGTCTAGCTAAATCGTCTACAAACATAAGTTACCTCTCCGTTATGGTGATTACATTTCCTATTAGTGAAGATATTTCATCATTAACATCAAATAAAACTTTTCAATCGGAACATAATTCGAATTTCTGTCAAGACTAAACGTGTTTTTGAAAATAAATTAAGCCTCATTAAGATGAAAGGAACACGAAGTAGATTCCGTTTGTTTTAGTATATTTTATGTATGCTGCTCGTGATGTTTCTAAAAGAGCCTGTAATGTTACTGTCTGCAGATATTAAAGGTATTTTGGTTTGTATATTATTTACCTTTAGCAACTTTGCAATTTGTTGTCATCCATGTTGTGTTTGTGATGTCATATATCTTTCTTAAAATTGCTGTTTTTTTCTATGCGTTTTTTGGTTGACTGTGGTCCTTGAATGCTACAATTCCTGTTCGACTTGTATATCTGCTTTTGAAATAATAACACGAGTTATCAATTCGAAGGCAACGACTATAAGTAACGGATTCATTTTGTTATTTGTATTGCTTGTATACCAGGGTGGGGGATCATGTGGTTTCAAAATGGCGCAGAGGGAATAAAAATCTGCCCGCTTCGAGGTAAGTTTTGTTTGATTACTTCCTAACCACAGAACGGATTCTAATAAAATATAGTACAAACTAGCCGCCATCAAAAGCGATTTATGTCTACATGTTATTTCTGTATTTCTTTTTTGTTTTATTCATTTTTGTTCTTCACGGCTCAGTATGTTTACCAGGTTTAAAGCTGAATTACGTCCTCTTCGTTATTGTTTTCAGATATAATAATAAACATAGTACTTAGTATTGGTAGTGTTTGTCTACATCTACTTCGAGATGAATTCCTACCTTCGAAGGAAAGTGAGAAACAAATCCAGCGGCTGTGATTAAACGTAATTGTTTGGATTCACATCTAAGCTTGTCGTGCTGAAGCAACGTAGGGACCAGGGAATATATATCGAGGGGTTTTGACCGGTGCAAATAAAAATGTTAAATAAAAACACTCTTTGTCCCATGGCAAGCAAACGAAAAGAAAGATATCGTCCCATGGTTTGTCGCGACAAAAAAAGAACCTTTCCCATTCCATTTTGCACCGGTCCCAACGCCCAGATAAATATTGCCTGGTCCATAAGCACCCTTTTATGGTCAAAGATCACTGCTTCAATATTTGTATTGTTGAAAGATTTTGGCAAACAAAAAAATGACTTAAAAATGTGTACGTCCCATGGAAAGCAGGCGGGAATAAAAGTTTGTCCCATTGTTTGTCGCGACAAAACAAAGTACCTGTCCCATGCCATTGTGCACCGGTCCCAACCCCCGATAAATATTGCCTGGTCCCTTAATCATGCTGATACATATCGTTAAATTTTAACAATAATGTATAGCTTAGCTGATTTTCGGCGTTATTTCTTTCAAACAGCCATCAAATTTAGCATTGCAAAACAATCTCTTCCCAGAGTTGTGTTTTCTTGCAAACCAATAGTATGCGTATATTTCGCGGCTCTTGGCAACCGCGTGAAAAGTTCCGGTGCAAAATGAATGTGTGCAATATCGTAGAATGTTGAACACTTGCTTCAATGAAAGTCATACAATATGGAAGTATTAAACATATCAAGTCAGTATAAATGTGCAAAAAAGTAAATATAAAAAATCGAACTGGAAAAGTAGCATTCAAGGACGACAATCAACCGCCTTGGAACTGTCAGTGGCAAAATCCACTGGGGCTTTAAACCAGGTTCACTAAACCTCACTATTACACTGTAGTCATCCCAATAAACGGGACAATCCCCACCAGGTAAGTAGTATGCACCTATTATGAAATATTACAACTTGTAGACACGGTACGGAGTTTTTTTCGGCAGAGCAACATAAATGTATCTGATAGGACTAATGTTATGTTGATAAATATAGGTTTATATTTATTGTAATGGAGTAAACGTTACCGAATTACATTTAAAGATTGATTAACCCATTAAAAAAGGTGATGACTATCTTCAAGGCAGTCATACAAAATGGAATTTGTCCGAGAAGTGTTCATGCATTTAAAATGTATAATCATTTTCAAAACAGCGTCACATGCTAGGTGCCACCCAATTAAATAACCCTAAATACATTTATGCTAATGAAGATAGAACTATATCTCTCATCTAACCAAGAACTTTTTTGAAAAAGAATAAGTTCACCTATATGTCAAAGTCCATCCATAGATTAACAAATGTGATTTGCACAACCATTTGGGAGAATTGTTTTATTAGGTTAAACGACACAATTCGCTCGCAACGTACATGGGGATGTTTATATCGTTTTTAGAAAGACCATGAGCATTTTACAACATTTAATCCAGTCTTTCAACTTGACATGTTCTTTAATTATAACATGTTTTATAAACAATGTAACAGTAACCAATATTTCTCTGTAATATATCCAGTTCCTATTTTCCTTAGCTCATAATTCCTGGAAGATTTACTCCCGGTCTGTAGTAAGCATTTTCCAGAGGTCGTTCGTCTGGTCTTCGCCTGTAGAATCCCCAGTAGGCCGGACTCATTTGATCAAGCGCCGGGTTCATTAAACCGAACCGCTTTATATTCACCTCTCCATCCAAATCACCAGAACCGCTATACCTTCCCTTTACTAGAAGCCTTCGTCTTTGACCAGTCGGAATTATTCTTTTACTTTGTATAGGATATCTTTCGTCTTTATCCAATTGTCTTGCGTCAGTGTTTGGATCGATGTGGTGTTTTAAAAGAAGTACGCGAAGTCGTTTATTTACCTTCATTAGTTCGCTGCATCTTGCTTCGAATTTAAAGCATTTCATTTTAGTTTCTTTCCATGTGTGTGAATCCTTCTGCAAATTACCCACAACGTCAACGGTGACAGCATATTTGCTTTTAACTTCTTTTAACTCTTCGCACAGTTTGTCATGAAGAGCTTTAGATTCTTCCATCTCATGAAACAGCTTTAGGTTTTGATTTTTTGTTATTTCTATACTATTTCGTATTTCTTCTATCATGTCCAATGTCATTCCATACTCCGCCGTTTGTTTTCTTTGCATGCGATCATTATCTTTTCTTAGATAATGTATCTGGCCTAGAGTCTTTTTAACTTCGCGGTCATTTATTGATTGTTTTTCCTCGAGTTCACTCTGGAACGTCGAAATAATTCCTCTTTGAGTATTAGATTTTGACCCTGGGTCTTTCGTCGACGTCGGCGCAATTGAAGGTTCTGGAATTGTTGCAATACTCCCTTTTCGTGATTTTTTAGCCTTTGCCTTTGCTTTGGATGACATTTTGTCATTTAAGCTAGTTACAGTACATGCATATCTAAAATATGCTTTTGAAAAGTGTTATCTTATTAATTAAAGATAATAAGTCAATCCATATTCCATTTAGCAATTCGGAAAACATATAAATAATGATAACACTACTGATATATACGTTTTTAAATGACTGTATTCTAATTCCTTTTTTAAAATAATTAATGATAACTGTTCAAACGTTAAATCAGTGTTTTGTTTGAAACAATACATTATTTGTGAATAGAAATCAGATAAGCCTTTGTTTTGTTATTTGTATTTCATGCGGTTGATTAAATCACCCTATAAGTATTTGTGAAACCATATCGTCATGTCGTATCGATCGGCGAAATTCAATAGTATTAGTAGAAATGTCAAAAATATGATATTATTGCAATTAAAAAATGTAAATATATATTTGCAAACGGAAGCTAGTGTATATGTTAGCAAGCATTTTATGTTGTCCGAATATAAGGCTAAGTTATAGAAGACAAATAATCACAAATAAGCAAAATGGTCCTAAAGAAACCGCAGCATTTAAAAATAATGCAAAAGCATCGTAACTCTGCACTGTACCACAAACTAACCCAAATGAATAAAATAAAACTAAAATGAGCAGTAGACCATAGAGCATAACGAGTGATGAAGACAGGGCTACCGCCTTAAAACGGCCAGTAGGCAATACAGCCTACTGGTTAGCTTAAAGCTACACTTTACCTGTTTAAGTCATACCTAAACCGATATTAGCTCATGAATATTTGTAATACATAAAGTTATTATACATGACAGTGTTACCATTACACCGCTGAATCTTGTTGATATGTTGTTTATTCTGTACATTTAAAACGGCAACATTTTTGATTTTCGATTATTTAAGTCCGTTGGATTTTTGTTCAAATCAAGATTGTATTTTATGTTATTACTCGAGTCTCTTTGTCCCAAAGGTTAACATATGGCGATAATCAGTTGCATACGATTTGCTCTACTTCTTTCAGTTAAAACACGTTTGCACGAGGACTAATTAACATTTCTAAGAAATCAAAAATTACCAAGTGTTGCGTTTTCAAATGTACTAAGTGTAGCATTTCTAACACTAAGCGCTGTGGTCTAGTGGGTTGAACCCAGGATCAAAAAGTCGTGGGTTCGATCCTCCCCATAACCATATGTGTTGCTTTCCTGAGCAAGACACTTTATCTGCATTTGCTTAGTATCGGTTCTACCCATGAAGACCTGATGAGTGGTTAAAATAAGTTCATAGAGCTTTCGCTACAAACGATGTAAAACATAATTACGCTTAAACTAACACAAATGATTACGTAATAATTATAGTGCACAAGCGAGCACAAACTAATCACCCGCTTAATAAAAAATCGAGATTATAGTTTTGAGACTGAATATTGTAGTTTTAAATTGTTTCCTCCGTTGGGCAGTCTATGGCGGACGTGATTTAGCAGTTCAGCACGAAAAACAAAAAATCAGCCAAATTTAAGCTGGTATACGTAAGTTTGACCATAAAAATGAATAAAAACCAGAGCCGACAAAGTGATAGTGCATTTGGTGCATATAGCTACGGTCGTTTTAGAGATGGTTTTATCGAGTTCCAGAGGAACAAGCGGCCACGTCAGCAGTCGTCTACACCACCCACCCCATTTTCACATAATGACATTTCCGTTGTTTGCAACACAGTCATAACAAGCGTAAATGATTTCAAACAAATGTCCGCTGATGACCAAAGGGTGAACTTATTTGAACAGTTATCCACTCATTTAAATTCAGTGTCAAGAAGAATGGGTGTGATTGAGAGACACGTGTATATGGACTGGGCACATACTGATGTGACGGACATTTGCCTTTGATTAGTGGAATACAAAAGCATTGACTTCGAAGTAAAACCAAAACAGTGTAATTATTTTTTCGGTCTACAAGAACGGATAGGAGAAAACAGCTTTGATATCATCAATAACTTTCTTTCCACTGAATTACCCCTTAATTCATGCGCATTCAATGCGTGTAAAGCCTACCGCCTTGGCAGAAGACACTATATTCATGGCAAACCTTCGACTCGACAAATATATGCTACCTTTATGGATAGCAGGGAAGTAGAAACAATTCTGTCAAATGCTAACGATCGTAAGGGTAAACGTTTTGGGATCAGCCGCGACCACCCGCGAGAAATAAACGAAGCACGGAAATCACTATGGGGTGACTTCAGATATGTCTGTGCCGAGTTCGGTCCAAAGAACGTGACAATCAGGTACCCAGCAGCTCTTGAAATCAAAGTCAATATTGTAAAGAACATGTTCCCAGACTGGGATGCTGTCATGGGTGTCAGTAGACGCATAAATGTCCAAGACAGAGTAGAAATTAAACTTCGTGAAAACACCACAGCTTCGGCCGAATTGTACTATGCCCAACAAAGAGATCAATCTGCCAATATCGCAATGTCATCTCTGCCAATAAATGAAAAAAATACTACTAGTCTCCCAAAGCACAGCACCTGTCGCGTCATTGTTTAGACACATACAGCGAGTAAGACGATACAAAATGCTCCCGTGCAACCTAATCAACTATCGCCAATACCAATGCCAGGCAAGAAAGATACATTTTCGACATCCCCTAGCACATCCAACATACAGAGACTCAACAATACGCTTAACAACACGCCCAAAACTCCATTACCTGTGTTGATAACACCACAAACTCCACAAACAAGAAGGAAGCATGGTGAATCAGTTTTACACGCAATTACTGACCAGCCTAACAAACGGATCAGATCGCCAGCAATGTACCAGAGACATCAGGTTACCAACTAGCTGTTCTCTGACGGCATAGCCTAGGATCGGCGGGGGAAAACGCCAGCAAAGGACAATGACATTGTAGAAGTTCCCACTACGCCCATGCTGTTCAATCTTCGAGTTATTCCGATGGTATTTTATCGACTTGGTACACTAAATGTGTGTGGTCTGAAAAATAAATTGAACTTTCCAGAATTTCACGAGCTTGTAAATGAGTATGACATTTTCTGTATTGCTGAATCAAAACCTGATGACACAGACGTTATTTCCATACCGACCTTTGACCGGAGAACAAGAATATTGGAGAAAATCGGGAGGTATCGGTTTTTTTGTTCATAATCGCCTGTCTGAACATGTTGAGAAAATTGAAAGTGAATCTGAATACATTTTATGGATAAAACTAGAACACTACTTAATATAGATGAGTACTTAATTATTGTTGTTATATATGTTCCCGCTGAGTGTTCTAGATTTTTACATGAAGAGATATTATAGGTTATTGCATTTGTATGGCTAATTATTGTATACTTTCATATTGTCCCGTTTAGTTTGCATTGAGCTAAGCGTGCAATATTCTACGATATTGCACGCATTGATATTGCACGGGAACTTTTGCTCGTGCTTGCTAAGAGCCGCGAAATAGAAATAAGGAACTACTTTCAAATAAAAATAACGGAATCCTTCCTATAGTGTCAACTAAAAAATATGTGGGTTTTTTTCACAACCTTTTATGGCAAAAATTGATAAAATAATTCAAATGGCTATCGAATGGTAAACAAACTTCAGAAAATCGCTTGATGTTTTTAATGACGTCATCCGACGTCGACGTCGTTTTCGCGCAAAATAATCATCCACACAAAATGAAACTGAATGGCAAGATAGGAATTCCATCAAAAGCTATAAAAATAACACAATACAATGAAAAGTAATAGTCATACAATTAACATTGATCAAAAACAATATGAAAGTATACAATAAAAAGGTTATTGAATTTGTATGGCTAAAACGACGTCGACGTCGGATGACGTCATTAAAAACATCAAGCGATTTTCTGAAGTTTGTTTACCATTCGATAACGTTAAAAACAGTGGGTGAGTGACCATTTGAATTATTTTATCAATTTTTGCCATAAAAGGTTGAAACAAAACTCGTATTTTTTTGTTGACACTATAGGAAGGATTCCGTTACTTTTATTTGAAAGTAGTTCCTTATTTCTATTTCGCGGCTCTTAGCAAGCACGAGCAAAAGTTCCCGTGCAATATCAATGCGTGCAATATCTTAGAATATTGCACGCTTAGCTCAATGCAAACTAAACGGGACAATATGAAAGTATACAATAAATGCACATATGGAAATGGAAATAATATCTACGTGTGATAATTTTCTACATATCTTGCTAACTGGTGATATCAATGCCCATACTACTGAATTGCCAGACTACACTAAAAAAAAAAAGAGTATGATAATGGACCTCGTTGACCATTATTTTGGCAGACCAATTCGGTTTTTAACCAAGAAACTACTGCTTTCTACAATCAAACTAGTATATTAAATGAACACGGTTTACCAATTAGTCGGAAATCACAGTATCTTAAAATAAACCAAAATGTCTATAAACTTCTGGAGATATGCAAAAAGAATAACATTCTTATATGTAATGGTCGTATGGGTCAGGATCAAAATATAGGTAAACTTACTTTCAGAAACAAACCTCTCATAGACTATACACTTGCTTCCCCCGAATTACTAAAGCGTTTTAGTGATTTCGTGGTTATCGAACAAGACGGGACTTTTTCAGAGGGTCTTAGCTTACTTGCCTCTAAACTCAATATTCTAAAAACGTATCTGCCCGAAAGTAACATAAATGAAAAAGAACCGCCCCAAAATACGAAAAACCGAAACCCAAAGTGGAACGAACAAGAGTACAATTTATCATTTGCATAGACCAAACAGAACTGCAGTCTATACAAGCAATATTATACGACGACCACAGTGACACCTATGAGAGAGATTAACCAATATCAAAATTGCCGATCTATTTTCTAAATCAGCTTTAGAAACATTTACTCACAACAGCCAAAACAAAAGCCTAACAACAAATGCAAATGATAAACCCTTTTTGGGACCCCAGTGTACAAATGTCCAACGTATCTACAACATCGCGCGCAAAAAATATATACATAAACAAAAACTGACCGAAGCGAGTAAACAATATAAGCAGAAACTACAAAAACATATTCGTAAGTATAAAGCTAGAAACGAGCAGAAACTCCGACAAATGCAGGCAAAATGAGATATAGAGTCCTATAGAAACCACAGCGTCCGAGCGCAGTGGCATCGTAGGTCCACACTGTACTGCAAACAAGGACTTGAAAATACAATGAAAGAGACAAAAACAACAGAAAGGGTGGTGAAGACAGGGTAACCGACTTGAACGGTCTACTGGTTAGCTTGAATCGATTTTATATGCGCACAATCCTCGCTATTATCCTGTCTTCAACGCCCAAATAGACAAGACAGTGTAAACAAAACTACATCCCATCAAAAGGAATTCTCTAACAATAAAGTCCGCATCCTGAGAAACTAATTAAAGAAACACATACAAAATAATAAACATCTCAGGATGTATCCAGAATCGTACTGAACAACCATATGAGTTGCAACAGCCAAAGTTACTCGTATATTAGTAACTTCTAAATAGTTTTAAACCGGGATCAAAACATAAAACCCCATCTTTAAATGAACTCCATGATTGTTTTAAGAAAGTAAACACAACAGACGAACATACGGGCGGACAAACACCCGACTTTAATATTAACGATAATGATCCAATTTTAAAATCACCAGTACTTAGCTCTGAAATAGAAACACTGGTAACTAAAACCCAGAATTCGAAAGCCTATGCAAACGACTTAATAATAAGCGAATACCTTAAACATGTTAAAGAGACTAAAGACACTATGTTGCCTATTTATCAAAAAATAAAAATAAAGTACTTGACACAGGTTTTCTACCTACCGCATGGTTAGAGGGAATAATGAAACCATTATTTAAATATAAAAGTGACCCCAGTGACCATCCTAACTATAGACCTTTAACCATACTAAGTTGTTTTGTTAAATCGTTTTCATCAGTCTTAAATGAAAGCTTTACACGTTACTTAATTGAATATGAACTATTATCTGAAAACCAGGTTGGCTTCCGAGCAAAATATTCAACAACAGACCATATATTTGTCCTTCACTATTTAATTGAATTACTTCGTTCTCAGAAAAAGAAGTTATATTTGTAGACTTTTCACAGGCGTTCGATACATAGGGTTATGGAAAAAAAAATGATCTCAATGGGAAGTTTTTTCAAATTATATATAATCCGACAAGGTGAAAATCTTTCAACAGTTTATTCAAACTTGGCAATCGTCGGACTCATCTAAAGGTAACATTTATAGCATATTTAAAAAAAATACTGGACTAGAATACTACATAAAATACTTACCCAGAAACCTAGCCTTAATTATGTTCAAGTTCAGAACCACAAAACACAAATTCCCTATCGAAATAGGTAGATGGGCAAATTGGTATGTGAATTATCCGAACATCGTCGCACCTTTTGCTAAAGACATATCGGTGATGAATTCCACTATCTTATGTTCTGTATTACCAAAGGTCCAACATTATAAAATTTAACCAGTTAATTAATACAAAAGATATATCACTCCTCAAACAAATGGTCTCGTACTTAAGACATGTCTCTAGGTACTTTAAAAATAAATATATAAAAAAATAGAGAAATACTTTCTACCTACTCTCTAAGTGATCAATATCTCAGTTAGCGAGATATTTGACCACGGATTTTATTGTGATCAGTTCTTCCATTCCCATAGAAGGTAGAGCATGCGAATAAGCATTAAGCCAAATAATAATTGTTATATTTGTAAAATGATTATAGCAGGCACTTTAGCACGTTGATTGTTGTTGTTGTTTTCACTTTGCAAAAATATTATTTGTTATTCTATTTGTGCAAACTATACTGTAGACTTTTATATAGTTACCATTAGTATTATCTCATCTACATTACGTTTGATTATATCCTTTTTTATTTTACTGTTTTGGTACAGTACACATAACACGGCCTTGACACGGTCAGTGGCAAAGTAGGCCACTGGGGATTTAAACCGGTTCTAGGGTGCACCAAACCTCACACTTACCCTACTGTCATCCCATTAAAACAGGACAGTGTAAATAAAGAAATCCCCGCCATGATATAATCTCTAACCAACAAGGCAGCATCAATAGGAAATATAAGTAAAACACAAATATGCTCGTATAAATATAATACAAAAAAACAATATCCTAGAAAGCCACAATGAAGGTACTCAATGACTTGGCAGAAGCCAGAGCAGTAAGAGAATAAACCATTAAGGGCATGACAAGAAAGATCATGTACAAACATCAAACACCACCGTCCCAATGGGCTTTAGGTAGGCGTCATCATAGGGTCCACAGTCTGTCCGGTCATCGTACAATTAAAGAGGAAAGCATAGTGGCGAACTGTAAAAGGGTCCACCACCAAGCATGAAGTACGTTGCAAAATGATAGGGTCATAACCTCTTTTGATAAACTTTTTAACAAGTTAAGCAAAGATAGAATGAAAGTGATCATGACCAAGAATCTTACGAAGTTTATAGATACATTGCAGATAACATGCATTTGTCTCATGTTCAACTAAACCATGTAAACTGCCACATAAAACTTACAATTTAAAACACACATATTTCAAGAATGTCATTCATTACCCGTTACCCCAGTTACGTGATATCCATTGGTAAACAATAGTTTCTCAACCGACTTAGTATCAATGATTGCCTATACATGAGGTGGTCCCGCCTTAATTCCATTAAACAATGTGAAGGCTTATATTAACAGAATTTTATAACGGATATTTTGACAATAAAACACGTTAAAAAACATTTCTTTAACTGCAAAAATGCGATAAACAGTTTAAAATTACCTATTAAATGTTTTAAATGTACAATATGCAAACTTTTTAAGACGAAATTAAGGTTTTATTTCATATCCATTTTCGCTTCTTGGAGCAGAGGTTGGATGGGGTATGAAAGTTAATACTCGGACCACGTAATGGATATAATAAACATGATCCACATGTAACTCAATTTATTACTAAATTCCCGGACACAATCCCGTCCAGGATTATAACCAAATACTTAATGAACTGAAGACTTTCCATTTTGTTCAATAAGCATGTTCCACATTATTTACCAAACGTGATTATCAAATGTAGCTTTTCTTTTATTGTCCTATCTACTTCGACATATACATAACAACATACTCAGATAAAATAGGACAATTTTTGACAGAATTTCCTCAGAAAACAGATTCATACCACACCGACGCGATAAACCTATCTCTAATTTTCGTTTCAGAAAGAGACAGAGGAAGGGTCACTCGGTCATATTATTCTCATTATTCTTTGCTATAAACATTATATACTCTTAGCAAATGTAACTATGCGTCACCAGGCAGTATTATTAGTTTTATAAATTACAGGTACCGGTCATTCATAAGCATACGCTTTGAACCCCCCTCCACCAACAAACCATCATACCCCACCCCCACCCCACGCCCCCAACACGTACACACACAAATGAACAGCTGCAGTTCTTTTCAGATATAATTAATTAATAATTGTAGTAATAATTATAAATAACAATCCTCATGCTGCCAACATGTCAGTTATTAGTAACAAAGATAATATGAACGTGACCATGACCAAGGATCTTACGAAGTTTGTAAGTCACGTCACCATAGAAGTCAGGTTGTGACATTCCTTGTCGCAGAAGAGTTCTTAAATTACTTTTATATTTGGAAAGAAGATCAGGGTTACGATAATAAAACGTTGCAACGGTTTTACGAAGTTTATGGTAACGGTAACCCTGATGGAGTAGCTTTTTAGTTATACAAAGCCTGCAAATATTAAAGTCCTCAACTCGAGTACAAGCTCAAGAAAATCGAATAAGTTGAGACACATAGACCCCATAAGAAGTTGCTCGGGGAACATCCCCAGCTAAATGGAGATAATTAGCAAAATTAAAATTAAAATCATCTCTCTTGTCATATATTTTGCTAATTATTTCACCATTCTGAAGTCACATTACAATCGTATTCTTAATATCGTGCTTCTGGCAAAATGACAAAACAACAAATTTTCTTTTTATTTTATGATTTTACAAATAATTGTTTAGGGAAAATGCGGTAGTACAACACGGGAGGCAATTTCAATAACTAAGCCGCTTTACACATGTATGTTTTGCGCGACTACAACAATAGTCCTAAGATATTTTATTTATACCCAAAATAGAACAATTTGTTTAATATATTATATATTGGCAATTATTTCCTTTTAACTTTAAAATCTATTTCAAATCTTTGTTTGAATAGAATGTACAATTCACAGTGATTTTCTCTCGGCATGTTTACATTTGCGTAGGAATATCTTGTGAACCATTTTACTGCGCATCTGTGTTAGTTGTACATTTAAAAGTAGCCCCGGCAGGTACTGTGAAATAAAACTCTATATTCCACAGTGTAGAATAACACTTCTTTGACTGATAAAATACAGTATTTCATTGCATATCATAACATAAATATATATACTACAGTCGTTCCCGATTCAGCATGGAATTACATTGATTGTGTCAATGGATGGTTGACGCGCCAGACATATAAACAACCGATGACGCCGTCCAATAAAATGGAAGTACTCAGTGAATTGAAACTAGTTGACACCTCCCACTCGCCCACAAGTCTCACATGACAAAAATCGATATCATAACATAACACTGAGTACAATTCACGTTTTCGTTATTATATAGATGCTGTGGATTGTGAAATAACTTCGGGCTTCCCCAGCAGTGATGGAACTTACTACTTTCAAAATAGCATATTCAAGGTATATCTCTCGAGCAATTCTAATGCTGGCTGGTTTATATGCCTACAGCACATTCAAATCTAGATTTATTTCCACACTCGTGTTTACATTGAGCCAGCGAGGAAGGGGGCGCAGTTGAGCACGCGATGACATTGCGTCAGTATGAACGTAATTCTATGCTCAATCGTGAACGCCTTTAGTATTAACTTTAGAAATATATGGAAAAAACAATAGAAAAGCAAAAAATAAATAATAACAATAAATAAATTAAAAAAATAAAAATCCCATTTCCATTTTTCCCTCCACATATAGAATGAATATTACCTATTGTATAAATGAAAAATACATATTATTTTACTTTAAACAATACAACCACTTTGGATTATTTCTGTACAATATGTAAACCCAGATCAACCTGCGAGTAACTCAGGCATTTCCCAAAAACACCCATTTATCACATAAATGGAATGTGCTTAATTCAAAGAAAGAACAGTCCATAATATATATGTAGCGGGTTTATCTATGTTCATGGTGTCATATAGTTCGCTCATATCCTTCTAATTGTTATATTTTTGTATGTGTGTTTTTGTTTGGTTGTTCTCTGTGAATACTTCGTTTCCTGTTCGACACTATTAGAAACGCATAATGGCTATATATTGTTGTTCAATATGCTACTGCTAATCGATGGGTACAGGGCGACATTAGGCCTGTCCTTTCGGAAAGAAGGTTTTAAACAGAACCGAACGCACCAATGGTTACCCCTTTAAAGTTTCATTATCGACAAAATGCGCATTTGGCTCAAGCAGGTGAGCAAACTTAAGCTTTAAACGTTGCAATCTCTTAACATTAAACACAATATTAAAATGGCTTGACGTTTTCAAGCGAAACTGCAACATTTATGAATTTCGTGTAACAAAGTATACTTTGATTAAAAGGTCTACTACATGACTGAGTTGTCCTTTATGTAATTAGTTGTAGTCCCTTTTCGTACAAAACACGTTGAGATATATCTGGAATATTACGTGAAATTAATTGTATGTAATAGTGCAGAATAGGCATATTTTTGATTATGCGTTTCTTTTTCCTTTCAGTAAGTTCTCCGGGCTGCATAGTTTTCCCTGCAAATTGAAACATATTCCCCCAATATTGATTAATATCGCCAATACGATTGTTTGCGTGTCGTTTCCTTATTCTTTGTTTACGATGTGCTGACGTTATAATCCAGTATTTATGTTCTTAATTACTTTTTCTTCAGTAGACACATTATCGTGCTTTATGGTTACCCTCATTTGTTAGACACACAATTAGGGATCGTTAACTGTTGATGTGCAATGAACACGAAGGTGATACGAACGACGTCGGCGTTATCGTCTTAACGAAGGGGATACATGGTGATTATATAAATTGCAGCTGTAAGGTGTGTTATACTGTCTATACATCTGTCATTAGCAGTTAATGTAAACCGCGTATCTTTGGAACCAGCTTGTGCTATGCTTAGATATAGTGTGATTAGTAGAATGTATATTGGCTTGTATAGCTTGAATAAAAACAAACGTTAGAATGCGTCCATGTTATGAATTTATTTTTATAATTAATAATTATAATGTTACTAATGAATGCACTTCCATTTCAATATAAATAAGAGACATACGAGGGCATAAATATGTTCTACTGGTAAACATTTGTATCTCTGCATACAGCACGAGTGTTTTTTTCTAATTAAATGTCAGTTTTTATGCATCTTTAAAACGACATTTAAATGTATTGCTTGCTAATTTCGCTGGATGATGACGTTGACGTTAGAGCTTTCTTTTTGATGGAATATACTTGTACATACACCGGCTTGACAATTAAGCGCGCATACTATAGGACAATAGCGAGGTTGTGTACACATACAATCGAGTTATGGTAATCAGTAAGCCGTACTGACTATGACTATTTAGTTTTCTCATTTGATTTAGTTTTTGGTACTGAGCGAACATACCGCGTCATTGCGTTTGGTCACTGAGGCTGCAGCACCAATTCGTATACTCCAGTTAATTCTACTGAGGATGATGTTGTTTCCGCACATATCACTCGGTGAACTACTTTCAAGGCTGGTGTAAGCGATAAGCAAAATAAACTGCCTACCATGTACTGGATTCCTAAATTACATAAAAATCCATATAAGGCTCGCTTTATTTCTAATTCTAGTGCCTGCACGACAACAAACATCTCCAAACTTTTAACTTCACGTCTTACTGCCGTTAAAGATCACGTTAAACTATATTGTGATAAAACTTATGAAAACTCTGGGATTAATTTATTTTGGTCTATAAAAAATGCAGGAGACGTTCTTGATAATTTTTTCAATAAAGGTCAAGTTTCATCATTAAGTACCTATGACTTTTCTACACTATATACAACCTTACCACATCTTATTTAAGACAAGCTAATTTCTCTTATTCAAAAAACATTCGCTAGAGAAAATACTACATTTTTGGCATGTAATAATATTAAAGCGTTTTTCACTAACGGCAGTTTAGACAATTATACTATGTGGACTTGCTATGAAGTTTGTGAAGCACTCATCTTCCTATTAGATAATATTTTCGTCAGGTATGGTACCACCGTTTATAGACAAATTGTTGGTATCCCTATGGGTACGAACTGTGCACCACTTGTCGCAGATTTGTTTTTATTTTGCTATGAAAGGGATTTCATGTTGAGTCTTTCACCAGATAACCAGGCAGATATTATTGAAGCTTTTAATGACACCTCTCGGTATCTGGATGACATACTGAACATTGACAACCCTTTCTTTCCAACTATGCTTCATAATATTTATCCTAAAGAACTTCGGCTTAATAAAGAAAATATATCTGATAATAACGCTTCTGTTCTTGATTTAGATCTCTCGATTGAAAATGGTAAAATAATTAGCAAAATCTCGGACAAGAGAGATGATTTTAATTTTGACATTGTTAATTATCCCCACTTGGATGGGGATGTTCCCCGAGCAACTTCTTATGGGGTGTATAGGTCTCAACTTATTCGTTTTTCTAGAGCTTGTACTCGAGTTGAGGACTTTAATATTCGTAATCTTTGTATAACTAAAAGTTACTCAATCAGGGTTACCGTTACCATAAACTTCGTAAAACCTTTGCAAAATTTTATTATCGTAACCCTGATCTTCTTTCCAAATATAAATGTAATTTAAGGACTCTTCTGCGACATGGACTATCACAACCTGACTTCTATGGTGATGTGATTTATAAACTTCGTAAGATTCTTGGTCATGATCACTTTCATACTATCTTTGTTAAACTTGTTAAAAAGTTTATCAAAAGAGGTTATGACCCTATCATTTTGCAACGTACTGCATGCTTGGTGGTGGACCCTTTTACAGTTCGCCACTATGCTTTCCTCTTTAATTGCACGATGACCGGACAGGCTGTGGACCCTGTGATGACGCCTACCTAAAGCCCATAGGGACGGCGGCGTTTGATGTTTGTCCATGATCTTTCTTGTCGTGCCCTTAATGGTTTATTCTCTTACTGCTCTGGCTTCTGCAAAGTCATTGAGTACCTTCATTGTGGCTTTCTAGGCTATTGGTTTTTTGTATTATATTTACACGAGCATATTTGTGTTTTACTTATATTGCCTATTGATGCTGCCTTGTTGGTTAGAGATTAGATCATGGCGGGTATTTCTTTATTTACACTGTCCTGTTTTAATGGGATGACAGTAGGGTAAGTGTGAGGTTTGGTGCACCCTAGAACCGGTTTAAACCCCCAGTGGCCTACTTTGCCACTGACCGTTCCAAGGCGGTAGCCCTATTGTCAACCCTTTTGTGTTTGTGATGTCGTTTGCTTTTTTTATTACTTTTGTCTTTTCGTTTGTCTGTTTGCGTGTTTGTTTTTGTGTTTTGTGGTTGACTGTCGTCCTTGAATGCTGCTTTCCCTGTCCGATATTTTTATCCTTTTTTTCTGTAAGACTTGTGTACATTTTTCGTATAGCCATGGACATGAAGTGACCTCTATATTCTGTCAAATGGATGCAAAGGAACACATTTTCATTTATTATTAAAACCTGAACAAGAGAAAATATGGTTTCCTAGTTGTTCAACGTGTTTATTTGAATAACATTTGCCCACAGTATAGTCGTTCACGAAAAAGCTGGACATTGTAGAATGTTTACATTCTGTTACATGTGCCCGATTAATGTATATTTTTTTAAAAGAATAGCTTGCAAAAAACACATGTTTCTCTATAATGTCATATAATCCTTTTCACTTTGAATGAACATTACTTCTACCGCTTCGTATACATCGTACTTTGACACTGTGATATTGCATAGTCATGTATCATAATATCTGAATTCTTTCGATAATATTTATTGCATCAAACATTTATGTCAATCAGTTAGATTAATGAATACCTCTCACCATTATAACGAAACACTCTATTTTTTTAAATAATGTAATAAAGAACAAAATATGACTACAATACTTTCAAACATATTAAAAAGGGGGAAAAACAACAACAAAACATCCGGTCCTGACAACATAAGTCAGCAACTGAGCAAATAAACCTTTCAAGAAAGGCCTATCAAATGATGTAGATAGAGGGACATCTGTGTTAATACGCCTTTGAAAATTTGCTGACTTATTTAACTTGTAAGCTGTTCCTCGAAATGATCCGTGATTATTATCGGATGATGATCAACAGTTCTCCATTTGGTTACTTCGGCAAAGTCATGGTCTGAATCATTTCAAACATCTCTTCAATGCATTCAGTTTTAAGTTCCGACCTCTTTTGGTCATGGGTCAAGTACTATTGGCCAAGTGCTCCATTGCAGTTTACTTTATATGTGTGATAAATGTATTTTTGTTTCAGTTGTAAATATTTGATGCCCGTTTAATTTGGTTAACTATCTAGGGTAAAGCTTGAATGAGAACCTAAAATATATCCGTTAGCAAACTTCTAACAAACTAATATTTCCGAAGCACTCAGAATTTTCATTCGAAGACATATCTCTCATTTGATATGTGTCATCATATCTTCCAGGCCTAAAATGGCATTATTGATTTTCTGTGACATCTAAACGGTATTCAAATGAGTATGGCAAAAAGGTAGTTTCAGTTATACGTTGCAACGATATTATATATAATTAGGCCATACGGACTGCTAAGGCTTTAAAAAGTTCTAATCGCGAGCGTAAGCTCGCCTTACGGTTAACACGTTGTTGATTTTCTGAAATTGCCATACTAAGGCAATAACAATCTTCGTCAACCAGCTAGAGTTACCTGCCCATAAAGTTGCATTGTGCTAGAAATACGATTCACCGTGCAGGTGAATCGTATGTGCTAGAAATACGATTCACCGTGCAGGTGAATCGTATTTCTAGCACGTCGTTATAACCTCACATGAACGCCGAGCGGAGCGAGGTGTTATTCGAAGGAAAATAAAGCTAATTACACCGAGATTACATCGAGCGAAGCGACGTTATACAGCTAATTTCACCGAGCGAAGCGAGGTCTTGTGCATTGATATAACATACTTGTAAATTAAGATTTAAGTTTGTTTTCGATTTTCTTCTCTTCTATTCTATTCAGTGTTTTCGCAGGCTCAGTCCATTCAATTCAACATATTTATTTTATTTATTGTTAACAATCTAATTTGTTCAAAAACAACAAAATCCACGATGTAATGCTTGATTACGTTTAAATAAAAGTGAATGCGTCAGTATTTATTATTTAAAAAAATAAAGATAGAATATAATAGCCGGGTTTTCTGGCTTAAAATAGAATAGAATAGAATAACTTTTATTTTCCAATCAAGGACCATCACTGGCATTACACTCACTGTACTAGGGGCTACCTTTGTGAAGGTCAAATCCATAACGAGTCTTTGATTGCAGTAAAACTATAAGTTAAAATGATTCATTTAGAAACACCAACAAATGTAAAAACAATCCAAAATATGAATCAAATTTGATGTAGAAGCACTCGAGCAGATGTTTTAATTTTGCATTGAGTTTAGAAAACTCCACTGATGTACACTGTAAGGCATAACAGTATGAGTATTGCACACATTATTTAATCGTTCTAGTCTATTAACTTAAAACGACGCTTGCCACTGTTCAGCAACAACAAAATTAACGATTTAATGATTGATTATGTTTAAATAAAAGTGACTGCGTCAATATGTAAGTTAGGTTTACTAGATCAATTTTTTTTATATTAGATCTACATGCGGTGAAAATATTTTCACTTGAAAGCAGTCCAATTTCATTGAAAATACAATATGACAAAAGGACTAAGAAAGCTGGCTAAGAGCTGACCATCCTACCTAATAATAATAAATGTCTAAGATTGTGTGAACTGTGTCATTGCTTTTTGTTCACATTGTATTTAACAACCTACTGCGCCATTTAAGTCTCAATTACACTTATAAATAATAAAATTCACCTGAAAAAATAGTTATATGAAATAATAATTATTCGCCTACCTTTTTATCCTTAAATTGTTTTTGCGAAACCAAAGGCGGTAAGTGAAATATCTTTTCTTTTACTGAAAAGCACAAACGTAAACCTTTTTTGTTCTTTGTAGACAAAGTCAAGCACGTACTGTACTGTAGACGTAATAGTACGTCACCATTATGACAGTTTTCAATGCTGATTACGTCAGTCAGTGACGTTCGACGCAATTTTAATTTCAAGAGGGGATGTAGAGAGTGGTGACTTGGGAACAAGGTATTAAACGAACTGATTATTTCAAATGACACATCAGCAATGAATTTTTTGTTTGTTTGTATGGTGTTTTACGTCATTTTCAACACATGTAAGGATATATATGACGGTGGATTTTTGGGTGGTGGAGGCAGACCACCCACTTGTCCTGGGTAGAACCAGTTCTATAGAACCAGTACTATACACCTCCCGCCATCCGTAAGGATCGTCACATCCTCACAAGTCGAGCTCCCAGTGGGATTCGAACCTGCAGCGGTGAGAGGCGAGAAGGTTTACAACGCAACATTCAGTATCACATGAAACAATTCATTCATATTCCTTCCTACCTGATCATTGCTGCTAAGTGAAGGCATTTACATTAGGAAATAGGAATAGATTGGATCATCCTGAGAAGTCTCATAAAAAAAAAAGTATGCATACATACATTATACTGATCATGCTTATTCAAGTTCACCTGACACTTACTCACAATTCAAGTCATTTTTTTCACAACTGTGGCCGATTTGCTTCACAATTATTATTATTAATTCCTTTTATTTATTATTATTATTTTATTTATTTTGGAAAATATTTCCACCACTAAACTTGTTCAATATTGTTTTGTTCTGGATATGTTCATAGAAGAAAGTTTATCTAAAATGTTTCATATTATCCTGCTCCCACAAAAACAATGCATGTATTCAATACTTTTTTTCACAAAAATTAGGCAGTTTTCGCGCTTTTCCTTCTCCACCAAAATGACCAGGCTAGGGTCGGGAGTCTTCACAATTTTTAGGGGGTAAAAGCCCTGCCAATATTACAATGGAAATCACACTGCAGTGCTTGGTTTGATTTAGTTTAAACTTATTTATTTTACATCGATTGTAACGAAAGCTCTATGAACTTATTTGAATCACTCTCGATGTCTTCCTGGGTAGAACCAGTACTAAGCAATGCATATAAAGTGTCTTGCTCAGGGACACAACGCATATGGCAATGGCGGGAATCGAACTCACGACGTTTGGATCATGGGTCCAACGCTCTACCACTAGACCACAGCGCTCCACGGTTTGATTTGGAAGTAATAGAGTATAATGTGTATATCCCCATTTCGATTTCGAATAGTTATGCTTAAATTAGTTTTTTTTATGTGATGAACGCAAAGTTTGTATGTGAATAGTAGTGGGTTTCGTTTTTTGTGTGTCCCTTAGAACGGAGTAACTGAGTTGGGTTTAGAAAATCCCTATATTATAAGGTATTACAGTATTAGTAATATTACACAATGTAACCATTTTATTTACTTAAACCGACGCTCGCCATGAGGCAGTGCCTTATTCATATTACTAATGAATAACTAATTAATAAATAATGAATAAATAATGTGATTTTCTTTTTTATAGTTTGATATCAAAGGGGACAGTTTATTATTATGACATGGCTTTAGGAAAACGAATTTCTCCATAATAGTGAGAAATAACTAAGGAAAAATAATTGGTTTCCTCAGTATATTAAATCTGCAAATATTTTGTCAATAACTCGCTGTAGGCTTGGTCATAAAATGACATCCAAAATACCTACAACTTAAAGGGAAACTGTCCGTAAGTAAGCCGATATTGAGCATTACTAAATACTTGTCTGATTCTCATTCAGTAAAAGGTATACATGCAAACATGAGTATAGTCCCAAATAAGTCTGAAGTAATACATTAATTAGTTTGACAAAAAAGTTTAGTAAAAGGACTGTAATATTTACATTTTCTGTTGATCATGTGACCTCTATAAGGGCATTGGATTTTCTATATAGTATGTCCTGCGTATTACATCCGGCCTGTTTAGCTCAGTTGAGAACGCCCTCGACTATTGCGCCTCAACTATTATTATATGCGAGTGTAGTTTTAGTGTGGGCTACGAGTTCAACTATTTTAATTCTGTCAAACAGTCTTGATTTCATTTAGTAAATATTCAATATATATATATATATATAAGGGTGAGAAAATACATACATCTACAAAATACCTTTCAAAAAGCACTGGATCCCCGAGGGGATACGAAAATGTTGGAACAAATTAATAGATGGGGAAAAAAACATTTGCGCTTGGGTTTTTATAAACTGTAGCACTGTATAAATGTTTTTTTCCCCATCTATATGTATTATATATATATATATATATATTCTTTTTTAGGGGTTTGTATTTGTCTATGGCTAACAGACCGTGAATCATGTAGCTGATGATAAGCATGCATTACTACTTCAATTCCTAGTGAAAAAGTCTAAAATATTGACTGGTATAAACATATATTTTGCAACGTTCAAAGGTTACCGTTTACTTGCTGAAATGACGTTTTCCTAGATCAGTCTACTGAAGTGTAGCATGCGATAATATTACCGGGATCTTTACCATGTTTACGCCCGGGATATTTTACGGAGCATAATGAAAGTGCAATTGAAACTGAATGAAACCGCAAATAAGTGAAAATCAATTCATGGAATAATAACCATAAATCCACGAATATATAAAGAGAAAGTTTAGTCTTGAATCGGTTTTATTCATAATGCGGTATTCCCGTATTCCTGATCGTTGTCAGTGTTGTCTGACCCTTTTATACTTCGAAAATTTGGTTAAGGTTTGTACTTTGTATGTAAAGAAAGACAAAAATATCGGACAGGGAAAGCAGCATTCAAGGACGACAGTCAACCACAAAACACAAAAACAAACACGCAAACAGACAAACGAGAAGGCAAAAGTAATAAAAAAATGCAAACGACATCACAAACAAAAAAGAGTTGACAATAGGGCTACCGCCTTGGAACGGTCAGTGGACACAAAGCCCACTGGGGGTTTAATCCGGTTCTAGGGTGCACCAAACCTGACACTTACCCTACTGTCATCCTATTAAAACAGGACAGTGTAAATAAAGAAATCCCCGACATGATCTAATCTCTAACCAACAAGGTTTAATTTTGTATACATCTAAGCTTGGTTAACGTTAATATGTAAACTTGCTTCTCACAAATTACTTTAGGTAAAGGATTGAAACTTCACACATGCATTCTGCATTACAAGACAACACCACAGGGCCAGATTCTATAACTTTTGATTTTATCTTAACAAAATAATGGTCCATTTAATACTTAGAAAAACTTGGTTCAAGTTTTTGACCTTGGTTAAAGTTTGTTTATAAGCTTGGAATTCGCAATCTACATAATGGATGGAAACTTCACGCATGCATTATTCATTATAAGACCATAACAAAGAGCCACGCTACATAAAACATTGCTTGTATTTTAACAAAATTAAGGCCCATTTCTACTCAATAAAAAAAGAACAGTTTTACCTTGTCCAGTCTTTTTAAAAAAATATTTTTAATTTGTATCGATGATTATATCAATAAAACCTTAGCCAGGTTTCAAAATAAAAATATCGACGCATTCATTGTGTAGTTATTGCTTTTGATAATTTAGAATAATAACACTTATTTCAGATTGATAACTTTCATAATTTCAATAATTATTTCAAGGTACAGCAAAAAAAATTGTTTGCATTCCTATCAGTTCACAGGCCAACAGTCAACAGCGTAACACCTTGCTTGTACAGCTGTAATCAAGTTAATGGACACACGGCAATCGTGAAACAGTTATCAAAGTAGATATGATGTTGAACAGTAAATGTAGCATTCAAGGACTACAGTCAACCAGATACACGCACATAAACAAAGAACAACTACAAACATAAATAAATAACAAAATACATCACAAACATAAGCAGGGTTGACAATAGGGCTTCCGCCATGGAACGGTCAGTGACAAGAAAGGACACCCTACTGTCATCCCAATAAAACGGGACAGTTTAAATAAAAGTATCCCTGCCGGGTTATATTCTCTCACAAACAATGTAGCTTTGATAGGCAATATACGTATAGCACGTATAAATGATCACGTGTATATAATATATATATATATAGAGAAAGCCTAGAAAGCCACAAAGCGAGTACTCAGTGACATGACAAAAGCCAGAGCAAGAAGAGAAACAACCGTTAAGGGTACGACAAGACACTATTTAAGACAAACACCAGACTGCTGTGACTGTTGAAATGTGTTAGAATTTCTTAGCGAGGATAAAGATACACGGCTTATGCCTACAGTGTGTGAAAGAGCAATGCGTTTGCATGTTCGTAGCATTCGTAGCATAGCATTAGCGTTCATATATATATATTTATATATGGGACATTTTAAACTGCTTTCCGTTTGAGAGAAGAACCTAGACATACTATGTGTATGCATAACAAGAGAAACTGATTTGGTAAGTCCAGTAATTAACATGTCGCCAGTTGTCAATCATTTATCCATTTCAACCAATCAAACCCGAACGATACCTTTGACATACAACAGCACGTGTATAAAGCACGGGCAACTATGTTATTATAAACTATTGTCAATATACTCCGACATCAACAATAGGGCGGAGATATCTAAGTACTGGCGACATGTCAATTAGTATGACAGCATGATACCATACCACTGCCAGTGAATATCTTTTTTAATTTAGTACAGTCATCACTAAAAACCGACGAATGTTTTGCGTATGAGTATGATAAATCAATTTGGTTAAGAGCAGCTCTAGAAAATACGAACTTAACTGTACATGACTGACTCAACCTATATAGGATATGTATACGCTTTTTGCCAATTTCGACCATCGTTTAGCGCTGATAACATCACGATCGACAATTATAGTTAATGGCGTATCATCAAAAGCTCAAATTGGACAAATATCGAGTTTCGTTTGAAAGGAGACCCTAACCTATGTGTATCAACAAGCCAAGTGATGGCCCATAATTACTCACGGGATTATATATGCTATGTATTGCTTCGAAACTACTATTAAATAATTAATGTGTTTTGACGAGATAAACTGCATGTATGATCATGTATCATCGGCGAACAAGACCTCTAAAGATGAACAAGGTATATGTTGTAGCATTCATTGTACGCATATAAGAACAAGTAATGAACCCAATACATTTCTTGGGGATCATCTGCTGAAATGTCTATATTCATTCGAAAACATAAGTTAACGGACATTATTTGGCATAATAATTAGTAATCACGTTAAAGAGACACACGGCAATCTTGATTTGTATAAAACACGCTGTGTCCCGTTAGCTTTTCTACATTCATTGCATTTATTAATATTAATTACAAGAATATCATAAAGCAAATTATTTTTGCGCGCAGATTATATTGTACCAATAATACATTCAAACCTATCGTAGAATAACGAGAAAAAAAACACCTCAAAATATGCAAGCAGCAAGTTTAAAGACAAAATATTACTGGATTAATAAATCGAGAGGGTAATTCATTGCATGATATTAACTTCAAGATTGACGTGTGTACCGTTAAAAGATTTACTGGGCTCGTTCTTTCATCCGTTTATATTTCACACAAACGTAGATGGGTGACGAGTCTTTTAACCATTACACATACATAAATGGGGGCGTAGGTCGTATAATCATTTGCATTTTACACATACTCTATATTTTGAGTATGGGTTTTTAGAGCTGCCCTAAAGAAATGGTAATGATACTCAGGTATCCGGGAGCCTACCCTACTCTTGCTTACCAACATACATAATTAGTATGTGTATGATTCGTTAACGTACTCGGACGAGAGACTCCACCTCTATATTGAAAATGAAACAAATATTTCAAAACGAAAATAAATGCTGTTTATCTATTTATTAATTAATAATAATAAAAGAAAAATCGAGTTCCCTGTCGGTTATAATAACCGTATACTGTTGAAATCAACTGACAACTGCAGTAATACATATGGTTAACAAGATACGTGGAATTGGTTTATATTCGTCCAAAATGAAACATTTGTTTGTCATTTTAACAATTCCATCCATAATGTTTTAAAAGATTTCTCTCGACGAAACTATATAACCCATAACGTATTGCGAACTATCGACAATAAACTATGAGTAATAAATCGCGTAAATTATAATTGCAAAACAAGGCCAGATTCCTGGTTAAGTTTACCTTATTTGTTCCTGCATGCGTGCTGATGATTTCGAAAATGTCTAAAGACCTTTTTTTAAACGAGCAATAATCATGATAATACAAGTTCGAAAGAGTTTCATTATGCTTGACATTCTATCTCAAATGAGCGACTATTTGATATACTTCTACTTTCATACTCAAGGACATACAAATATCTTAATCGATCGATGGCACCATATCGCACTTTTCCATGGGAATGGTTATTTGTTACGTATAAGTGTCGCATTTCTAGTGCCTGTAATATTGTTCGGGGCGCTTGTTTCAGTCAAAGGATTTTTTGGACTTATTAGACACAATTTAACTAGTACTTAAACAAGATGTACGAGTGAAAGTGACATTGTTAAAAATTGTTATTCATGACTGGTTTCAAGGCTGGGGTAGACGAAAAGCATAACAAACTGCCTACTCTATACTGGATTCCTAAATTACATAAAAATCCATATAAGGCCCGCTTTATTTCGAATTCTAGTGCCTGCTCTACAACAAACATCTCCAAACTTTTAACTTCTTCGTCTTACTGCCGTCGAAGATCACGTTAAACGATATTGTGATAAAACTTATGAAAACTCTGGGATTAATTTGTTTTGGTCTATAAAATATTCAGGAGACGTTCTTGATAACACTTTCAATAAACGTCATGTTTCTTCTATAAGCACTTATGATTTATATACACTATATACAACTTTACCACATCATCTTATCAAAGACAAGCTAATTTCTCTTATTCAAGACATTCGCTGTAGAAAATACTACATTTCTGGCCTGTAATAATATTAAAGCGTTTTGTACTAACGGCAGTTTAGACAATTATACTATGTGGACTGGGACCACACGCTGTACGACATGGGGAAGCAAATAACTCCAAGTCCACCGCCGTATGCATGCCATCTTCGGGATGGTTACATTTGTGTACTATTGATTTTATGAATATTGAGTTCTGCTCAACCCGGGGCTAGAGGGCGTGAGCAGTAGCTAGCATATTTCACTACCGCTCATAAACTGTCTCAATCAAACCGAGACTGCAATATTTCGTATGTGTCGTGCTCGGCCGTTTCCAAAGGTCCATTATAATACTCTTTTGCTATGAAGTTTGTGAAACACTCATCTTCCTATTAGATAATATTTTCGTCAGGTATGGAACCACCGTTTATAGACAAATTGTTGGTATCCCTATGGGTACGAACTGTGCACCATTTGTCGCAGATTTGTTTTTATTTTGCTATGAAAGAGATTTCATGTCGAGTCTTTCACCAGATACCCAGGCAGATGTTATTGAAGCCTTTAATGACACCTCTCGGTATCTGGATGACATATTGAACATTGACAACCGTTTCTTTCCAACTATGGTTAATAATATTTATCCTAAAGAACTTCAGCTTAACAAAGCTAATATATCTGATAATAACGCTTCTTTTCTTGATTTAGATCTCTCGATTGAAAATGGTGAAATAATTAGCAAAATCTATGACAAGAGAGATGATTTTAATGTTGACATTTTTAATTATCCCCACTTGAAAAACGGAAAGACAATGGTGAATTTGATTACACACAGCGAAGTCAGAGGGAGATGAGTCTCTTAAGGAGGAAATGGAAAATAAAAGGCGTTGAAGTCCGAGAAAAGAAAATAATGGAGCAGAAATGAGTTGAATTCCTGTCCATGAATAGCCCTTGCACATCACCGGATAGGCCGGCAACGCCACCTCCAATCAATCATCAAGCGGCAAATGCAAAAAAACGCCAATATCGAAACCGTATGAAAATTACAAGAAAACTGGGCAAAATAGAGAAAGACAAGAATAGATATAAACAACTCTGGGAAACGAGTAGAAAAAAAGATTCAGAGGTTGAACAAAAAGAGATAACAAGTTAAACCAAAACCCAAAAGAAAAATCAGTCTGAAAAAAAAGACCAACACAACGGTTAAAACTCAAAGGTATCGTAAAGGTATCTATTGATATACAATAGAACAGGCATTCCGTGAGCTGGAACATAGACATGAGAAGAAGTGTTCGAATATATCTGAAAGAGGACATAAACACAACGCAGGCACCCGGGAAGAAGGACACCATTACAATGAAAAAGATAAAGACGCAGAAACGATATCGAAATGACACACTTTTGAATTTATTCAAAGTCTTTTTGGAAAAGCACCCTGCATATAACATTTCGTATCCTACATTTTGCTGTATGAGACCTTTTTGGGTAGTCCAGAAAAGGTTAGACAGTAGGGAGACGAGTCTTTGTAAACTCTATGAAAATACAAGATATAGAATAGAGAAGTTAAATCGATTGGGAATAACCGAGGAATCTAAACCTGACAAAGTAATTCCACAATTAGTATGTGATATGAAGAATAAGAAATGTGCATACGGCGAATGCAACACCTGCAAAGATAACAAACTTCAAACACAAATCGCGTCAGAAAGAATTGGGGAACAAGTGAAATATCTCCAATGGTCCAACCAATGCGTAACGATAACTACAAAAGATGGTACCAAAAACATTAACAAAACTATGAAGGTAGTAGAACAAAACACAATTGAAACTCTAGTCAATGACACCACAACGTAACTGAAAGACAAATATGTCAAACTTATATTTAACATTAGACAACAGTACCATGCTATGAAGAACATCAAATATAACATGTCAGAAATAGAGGCAACAATACACCTCGATTTCTCCGAAAATTATAATTGCAAATTGGCTGAAGAAATACAATCCTTTTGGTGGATCTGGCAACCAACTATCATTACATACAGTTGTAATGTACACAATGAATTCGACAGAATCCTTTTGCACTGTGTCTGAAAACCCAAACAACGGGCCCGCTGCCATATGGGCACACATGCGACCAGTGATCCAGCACCTAAAAGTGTCACACCCACATGTCACCAATGTTCATTTTGTAAGTGACGGACCTTGCACACAATATACATTTAGATCAAAAAGTAACTTTTTCATATTCCTACCAGAAATAATTGACAATTATGGATTCGACAAAGCGACAGAGAGTGGGCATGGCAAAAGTGCAGCTGATGGTGTGGGCGGTACCGTAAAGCACACCGCTAATCGACTTGTAGCAACAGGAAAAGATATCCCTGATGCTAATACATTCTTCACACATGTCGGCGAACAGTTATCAAAAGTACGTCTATTCTTAATTGACAGCGCAGATATTGAAAGTTACATCTCGTTTATCCCCAATAGTCTACACACTGTCAAGGGTACAATGAAACTGCACCAAGTGTTGATAGCCAAGGAGCACAGGGGAATTATGCGTGTGAAGGTCTTGAGTGCTTCTGTACATGGCCAGATGCTTGCAATTGTTACATGGGCGAAGTCGCAGAACACCAGATTGTCACAGGTAATGAGAAAATACAAATCAAAACATTTTCAATGATACAAAATTAGCCATATTTTGTTCACTATGTATTTAAGAAAAACGTTGTAACTCGCACCTGCGTCTATGTTAATTAGGCTATGCCATAATGTTATCCGAAATCAGTGTCTTCGATTGTTTGTGGTAGGAGTCTGTAGATAGATAGTGTTTGCTGTTCAGTCAATAAAGCTCTGTATATATATATATATATGTATATATATATATATATATGCATTTAGCAAACAGTGTAGACACTGATAATGCCATGTGACGGCTGATTTTGTGTACACAATATCTCGCTAACAAATGATTACCTTGACTACACATAATATAACCCTCGCTTACTTTCACAGCTCCACCACCTGTAGACGTGTCCGAGACTATAGACGCGCATGCAGTTGCTCCAACACCCATAGATGTAGCTGAGGTAGCGCCGACGCCTGTTAACACACCAGCAAATACAAATAATGAAGATATGTGCACAAATGGAGCAAACGATTATAGAGATTGCAGCATCAACCCACATCCAGATTTGGTTGGTGTGTGGTGTGTAGTGAGGTACGAGGGGAATGCCTATCTAGGAATCATTCAGGTAGGTATCCGTTATTGTGTGTCTTACAGGTTGGTTTTATCTGGGTACTCCGGCTTCCTCTCACATGAAATGACCGCAGTTACGTTACGATACGCGCCGACGGGGGTGATTTTAAACTTGCTTCTCGATCGTTTTAAAAAGATAAAAAAAAATTTATTAAACATGAAATATGTGTATGGATCTCGTGAATAGATGGTTATTAAGAGAGATATTAATAAGATCCCACATTATTTAAAACACATATATTAGGAACTGTATGACGAGTCTGCTGAAGTGAAGTGCATGTTTTAAATAGGACGAAACAGATTATTTTTGCCGTTAGTGAAGGATGTAATATGGTACAAGTGGAGTGATATAATCATGACAACACCGCAACCTCAAGCAGTTACCGCTAGACATGTACAGGTCGAGCCACAGATGTGGGAGTTGATCAGACAGAGACTTGATAATATATAATTCTAGTATGTGGTCATGGTAAATGTTGAAGTGAAGTGCTTATGCATGTGTCAAAAAGGATGAAACAGATTATTTTGGCACTTAGTGCAGGATGTAATAAGTGGTCATGGTAACTGTTGTTGTAGCTTTAAATATACGGTCAGTTATTCCAAGAATGAATCATTATTAGTTCATAAGTTTGTGTTACTTCGTTCATAATAGTTGCATTTGTAATGCGTAGTTTTGTCTTTTAAAGACAAAATGAACTTCTTTTGCAGTCACGTAGTTGATCAGGTATGTAAAAGATAGATGGGGTTATTGTAACTGTTGTTTAAATTTGTAAATATGCGACCAGTTATTCCAGCTTTGATCATTAATAATGTAGTTAATAATTGCGTGTTTATTATTCATAATAGTTGCATTTTTATAATGCATTTTGCCATTAAAAAATAAAATGAACTGTAATGTAGCTGTTATATTTGTTTATTTCATTCCTGAAAATACATTTTGTCTTTACCATCACATTAGCATATTTACCATCACGAGTTGTCTCCTCCGTAACGGTGCATTTATTTGCCATTTTCTCCAGTAATAGCACACAGATGATTATTTAGCAGTGTACATGTGAACACCAGACATATTGACGTGTATTAATAATGATTTTAATAAAACAAAGCTTTGAATTGAATATTCCCGGACAAATGATTCAGAGAAAAAATCTAAATCTTCAACCTTACATTTTCTAAATAACATTACAAAAGAATTATATGCTTCAACTTGGAAATAAACCATGAAATTGAATTACAAGAAGTTAAGTTTCCTCATCGAATCATTATATTCCATATCAAGAACAAGGAACCCGTGATTTTAGACCCAGTAAAAAATGTGACGGTAAAGACAAAATTGGATGGTCAATAAAGGTCAAGGCCATATTTGTAAAGGTCAAGTACCTCATTGTGGATTCCTTGTAAAAAATGTTTTCATAAAACACTAAACTAGTAAAATACCAAAAGGTGTAAGCTATAGGTTCATTTGGTTGTAAACTGTGCAACTGTAGTTGTTGCTTCCTAGAGAATGGCCCAGCCTGCACGATTGTGATATTCTGTTTATCTCATAACTCCATAAGAAAATATAGATATTAAAACTGAATAGGAAGACGACAGTCAACCACAAACACACACAGAAACAAAGAACAAATTTAAAGATGAATAAAAGGCCAAATAAGACATCACAAACACAAAAGGGTTGACAATAGGGCTACCGCCTTGGAACGGTCAGTGGCAAAAAGGCCGCTGGCAGTTTAAACCAGGTTCTAGGGTGCACCAATCCTCACACTTACCCTACTGTCAACCCAGTAAAACGGAAACAGTGTAAATAAAGAAATCTCCTCCATGAACTATTCTCTAACCAACAAGGCAGCGTTAATAGGCAATATAAGTAAAAAACAAAGATGCTCGTGTAAATATAAATACAAAAATAAAAGCCTAGAAACTAGTTTAATAATAATCATAAATTAAGACACTCTGAAACTTTTATAGCAAACTTTTCATTTAAAGCTAGCTGAAGTTAATTGAGATTTCTTAAATTTTTGCTATCCCAGCAACAAGGAATTTACATGGGAAAAGCCCAATCAAAAGCATTTTCGGTTTAAAATATGTATTTTTCAACCGATTTTCAAAACTAAGTATTACGTAGTCCGATATTAACTTTCATAACCCATCCAACCCCTTCTCCAAAAAGCGAAAACGGGTTTGACTGGATTGTGAAATAAAACCTTAATTTCGGCTTAAAATGTTTGCATGTTGTAAAATTAAAACATTTTATAGGTAATTTAAAACAGGTTATCATGGTTATAGGAGTATTTTCAGTAAAAAATGTTTTTTAACCTGTTTTATTGTCGAAATATCCGTTATAAAATCCTGCAAATATGAGCTTTCCCATCGCTTTATGAAATTAAGGCAAGGCCACTAAAATATCCAATTCCGATGTCGGTCGTCGTTTACAATATAGTCACGTAGTAATAATCCTCCGTAGCCACATGCTATCGGAAGTAACTATTTTCCGTACTCGTTAATTATAGTTGCATATTGTCCAAAGTCGATTAGTGTGCTTCGTTGAATATTGTCCGTAATCGTGTATTGCCCGCAGTTGCTTATATTATTAAATCACGTATTTGACGCAGTCACTTATTGTTTGTCGTCACGTACTCTTCACATGCAATTATTGTATAATTGTCAGTAGTTGCTTATTGTGTGCAGTTCCTTACTGTCTTTCTGTGCGTAAACAGTATTGTCAGCAATTGGTTATTGTGACGTATTGTCCGTAAGTGTAGTTTCTTAAGGATGCGGGAGGAGTATAGTCCTGGTTCTACTCAATAAAATGTGGCTGGTCTGCCTCAACCACTAAAAACCTTGCCCGTCATATATCCCGTCGCATATATTGTCTAAAATGTGCTACAACACATTCAACTGACCATACAGTAAGTGAGCATTTTCCGCAATCTCTTTTTTGCCGTTTTTATTTTCTTTAATTGACCGAGCTGGCTTATAAACTTATTTTCGGTAATGCTTTTTGACCGTAGTCGCTTATTGTCCGATCGGGGTTATTGGCTTTTAGTTCGTAGTTTCGTAGTTTCAGCAGTCATATATTTATAGGTTATTATATTTGTATTGCGATATATGCACGAGTTCGTTTGGGTATTAATATTGCGCGACTTTAGGAGCGCAATATTTATTCGCAAAAGAACGAGTGCATATATCCCAATATAAATCTAATAACCTTTTTATTGCATAGGCATTTTTAAATTAGGGAGAATAAAATAATTTGTAACATTTAATTGTCACCAAAAACATTTATTTGAAACATATTGTCATTACATAATGGGAATTTTCACAATGAAATCAACATTGTTTACATCACGTGACATACTTTCTTTGACATGAACAGAAAAGTGCACCAATCACGATACATTACACACCCAATATGGCTTTACTACACGTGAATATGGGCGAATATTGACGTTTCCTGTTACATTGAAAGTAAACGGAGCTTGTAAATGCGTATGCAATAATATTGTCTGTGTTGGCTTAACCCTTACCGAATCTACATATGAAAACATATAAGTGACTTATATGCAGCTTATATGCGGCTTATGTCGCATATTATTCGCATATAAGTCACTTTATTGTCTAAGTGAGTTATATGCGTAAGTGGCTTATATGTCCAGATCACGGAGACATATAAGTTATATATGTGAAGCTGATATTGGAGAGCATTTACAAGCCAATTACATGAAAGTGCCAATTTCCTCATCATGAAAAATACGTTGAGTCAATCTGACCTGTAATCAGACACTCCCTTAGATCAGTGAGATGACCTTTCAACGGAAATGCCTCATTTTGAGAACAGTATTTGAATTTAGTTAGAAACATTCTCAACTGGGAAAGAAGTTGAATTTATGCTGTGACATTTTAATATCAAACGGCTTAAAGAAATAAACATTAATTACTAGTGCATATTATGACAGACCTGATATTAAACAAGTCAATTAAATACCATTGTTAGGTCTTTATGATTAATTCGCAGAATTAGGATATATTCCGCCTATCCTCAAAGGTATGTTAAAGAACCAGATAAATCCCATCAATAATACATATTTTTGACTTTTAATATTTATTCATAATTTAAATATTTTCAGAGTGACAGGAAACCAGGAAGAGAAATAGAACAGAGGAAACCAACAAAACAAACTGCCTCAACATGACTGCTATATTGATGTTGTGTTTTATTTAGATCAGCTGATAATATACTAATACTAAAATGAATAAGCCTTCTTTATGTTATGATGTTTCATTTACTCATTGTTATCATTCTTTTGGATTCAATTTGACCTACTAGTGGATATAAGTCACTTATAAGTGATATAGTACTTGGCATATAAGTGGCTTATAAGTGAGTTATAAGACTTACATCTCATTTGCATTTACAATCAATATAAGTTACTTATATGTTACTGGCCTATGTCAAGTATAAGCGGCGTATATGTCAATTATATCTCAAACATATAAGTGACATATTTATTTTCTGTAAGGGTAATTGTGTTATTGCCCATAGTTGAGTTATGTCAATATTCGCGTATTATCCGGACGCGGCAGACTCCTGTTGTCGTTTATGTCGGTGAGTATTTAGTATTCTATGTAACTGAGAATATTTTCCGAATTCGGGTATTGTCGTTAGTCTTTACTGACACATTCTAGAACTGTATTATCGTCCGCAGTCGCATATTGTATTAGTATCCGTAGTAGCATATAAATTTACCACAGTCGCTTATTTCCGCAGTCGTATTTTGTCTCATTGTGTGTAGTCACATATTGCCTTATTGTCCATAGTCGCGTATTGTCCGTAGTGGCTTCTTGTCTTTTCGTCATTATTTGCTTATTGAAAAGTAAGCAGGCGCTTATTGTCCGTATTCGCTTATTGCTTATTATAGTTGTGTCTATAGTCGCCCGTAGACGCGTATTTTACGCAGTCCCGTATTATCTTTAGTGTAGTCTGCAGTCTATTATCCGTAGTCATATACTGTCCGCAGGATTGGCGTTTATCTTCAGCAGCTAAAGGGTCTATCAATTAGTGTCATGCTAGTTATCTTTCCGAAAATTACTCTTGTTGTTCTCAGCTGATCCGTTCCGGTTACCTTTCCAAACTTGAATCGTATTTTCTTCGAATAAACCGTAGTATCTCTAGCTAAATGTTCACCGCAAATTGCCTTTAGCGGGTGTTGACATTTAGTTCGTGGAATGGTGTCTGCTGGTCAAACATGTTTGTTTTTATTTATTATATAGTTTGTGACATTCCACAGTTCGCGATATCGCGTTTCACTGTTTATGAGCACAGTTCACAATGTGTCAACATCTTTTGCAACATTGACCGTCTGAAAAAATAGAATTAGTTAGAAATGTACTGTACTCTGTTTGGAAGAGTCACTTAACAAGGTACGTATAATTGAATGTTTCTATGTTTTATACTCAATATGGATGTATATTACCAAGACACGTGACCAAAATCAGCTATTGAAAATGACAATTGTTTGAGTACCTGTAGGAATACCATTTGTTACAACGTCGCTATCTGTTGTAACCGTCCGTAAAAGTTACAATTTGTGTTCTAAATACACTAAACGCTATATGTTACAATCGTACCGCAAATGTTACAAAATGTAGTTGTGATAAAAGTTACAACGTCTACGCTGTCTGTTACAATATGTTTACTTGTAACAAAAGTCACAACACCTTGTCGTAAAAGTTACACTGGCATTTTCATCATTTCCGAAGCTTTGGAAAGTGTTGGATTTTGCTACTACACTATATTTATAATATTTATAAGTGTATTTAGGTAATTGCAACAACCTTATTTTGTTGATTTACGCTATTTAGCTAAACATGCACATGCACATGCTTTGTGTATATGCACATGCATGCATATACACAAAGCATTATACAAGGGGCGATAAAGAGTTCTCGGAAAGTGTTTCTAAATCTAATACTTTTGTTTGAATTCAGCAAAAAAAAAAAATCAAATAATATAGATATGCGTGTTGGATATAGGATTCAAACATAATGTTACATAATTTTAAAAAGTGCTCGAGAAATCGTCGCCATGGTAACGTAATCAGCCCGGTTCATTTACAAATCAGATGCGTGTGTTCTTTTACATAGGCGTATTGGCGGCCAAAATGGTGTTATTTTGCTTGTTGTGGGTATGACCAAAATATAATGCATTAAATATGAGATTAAATTTTTATAAGATAGCGGGATGATCCTCCCCACCCCCGCCACCCCTCAGAAATGTGAAATGAAATCCCATACCCCTCATATGAAATCATTGATCCGCCACTGTTTTAGGATTTCAAAATTGCAATCTGCACAGAAAATGAATGCGTATTGTGTGACTGAAGCTCTTTTCATGGAAAACTGAATAAGTGTACCGTTTTCTGAAGCGTATCGTTACCGTTAATGGTACTTAAACCATTTTTACATACACATGAACACTATGTTTTAGTCCACCATACAAGACGCCGATATGTGCGATATTTTTGACGTGCTTGACGTCATCTTCAGCAATGCAGGGACATACGATCAAGAAAGATGCAGAAATGCTCTCCGTGTTCGTAACATGATTCAACGAAATGTTAAATATTTATAATAACATTTAAATAAGGATAGTAACAGTATAAAGAGTAAGTTATCTTAGTATATGCTATTAATAGTTTGGGTCGGGTTGACCTTGACGACTGTAGGAACCCCATTTGTTACATAATTTTAAAAAGTGCCATGGTGACGAGTTCTTGGGTATATTTTGTACAATATCGTAAAGAAAAGTTTTGGCATGTTAAAAGACAGATTTACATCTACATTACATGAACATTTTGTTGAATTTAAACAAAAACTGTAAGGCTTGAGAGCACTTTTTCGCGTTTATCACTCCTCGTACACCTATCAATGTTATGCCTCACCGGAACTTCAAACATGATTGCCGACACGCAAGACTGTGGATCAAGACAAGACAAGAAAAGTTCCATAGCCAAGAAAATAGACAAACGTCTTTTTGTTCTGGGTTGGGCATTAGACATCAAACTTGAGAATAAGTCTTATTCCCCGTGGTAGGCTCTCGGGCTTGCTTGTGAGGCAAACATTCAAATGTGTATTACTTTGGTGTACTATTATCCAAAATGAACAGAGTTTATAAAAACTTGGTAGATTCTCATTGGGTTACCAGCTCGGCTATGGACGCCCTAATGTTGAGCGTCTTGACATTACATGGACACACTCAAATATAAACACATATTACGCTTCTGCATACTATATGATCGCTGATGGTCGACGATAAAGCACAGGGTATAAAGGATAAACGCTTAGAGCGGATATTTGGTCTAGTGGTATCGCGTTTGACTGTCAATACAGGAGTCGCAGGTTCGATCCACCGCTTCTCCAACTGAAACTACCAAGTCTTAAAAGTCTACTAAAACGTAAGACCGAGGTCCCGTTAAAGTCTTTAACGGAGTTTGAGTTATGGTCCAAACAAAACTTCCCTATATAATATAGTAAATAAAGCAACAAAATCCCATAACTCCACTTTTACTTTACCCAGAGTTATGATTCATGCACTCTGCACATCCACTCTCTGCCCTTAATCGTTTCAAGTTTCATTTGATTCTATCGAATGTTTTTTTAGTTATTTATGGTTCAAACAAAATTTTCCTAAAATAGTATATACTATATAGTAAATAAAGCCACAAAGTCCCATAAATCCACTTTTTAGTTTACAGAGAGTTATGGTTTCCGCACTCTGTAAATCCACTCACTGCTCTGTATCAGTGTTTCAAGTTTAAATTGTGTCCCATAAACAGTTTTCGAGTTATTTTCCAGACAAAAGATTCATTATATACTATATATCGATTAAGTAATTATTAAATCAAGGACCATAACTATGGTGTTACTAAGGCGATTCCAACCATATTTCGGCAAAAGCGAGTCCACATAGGGACAAACATTTTACAATATATTTCATGTATGTGCCTTATGGTTACCAAGATATGGCTCCGGACGGACGCACGACCGGACGAGGGATAATAACATACAAACGTTTTCGTCAATCCAGTCAAGAAGGATATTGGGTTCATTGTTTTTCCTGTCTGTATTTGCTTGTTTTGTTATGCAATTTAATAACTACGCTGTTTGTTTTAAATAGAGTATATAGAACCTATGACCCGCCGTCAATATCCGGAGTGTAGCTTCGCAATTGCTTCTGGGACACGTCTGCGTGGTCCAGTGGTAGAGCGCCTAACTCAGAATCGAGAGGTCGTGGGTTCGATCCTCGCCGCGGCCACGTTATTTATCCTTGAGCAAGATAATTAATCCACATTGCTTAGTACTGGTTCTACCCAGGAAGCCATCGAGAGTGATTAATCTAAGTTGCAATAACTTGTTTCGCAATCGATGTAAAATAAATATGTTTAAACTAAACACGTTTCCCCACGTTTTTTTCGTGTGCGGCGTTGCTACCTGAATAAATATTTGATTCATATATACGTATTGGAATTTTTTTACGTTAGCAGTAAAAAATAAAAATATTTCTCCGCATGTTTTTCAGGAGTGTTTATCTATTAATTTGTGAACGACAGTAGGTACTATTCAGTGTACGTGCATCTGTATGTTTTGTTCTAAACAAAGTGTTTCTGTTGCGGAATATTAGAAGGATTCATAAAATATCTTACTTGTACCATTGTTAGCCCACTTTTTCTTATACATTGTATGCTTGTTTTGATAACGACTGCATTAGATGACGTATTCATTATGACTGCAAAACACGACATATTCCTTCAAAAAAGAATTGCCTTTCTTTAAGTGAAGTAATAATTTATTTTCGGACGAAGTGGGGGAGAAAATAAAATACTACAAACAATACCAGAAATTCAAAATCATGAATCACTCATGATGGTTTAGAAGTCTAGGACATATATGTATGCCATAGATTGCATATATATATATATACTTACATATTAAAAGTAACTATTAAAAGCGTAAGCCTAATCCACCTCTTCCTTGAAACCGCCTATGGAAAACATTCGTACGTACAGAAATGTGTGAAACACACTATTAAAATTTATAAAAAATACTTTATTAGCACATTTAAATACTGTTTACAAGCTTCGGAAATGATGCCAATGTCAGTGTAACATTTACGACAAGGTAAGGTTGCTGCAATAATCGAAATACACTTATAAATATTATAAATATAGTGTAGAAGCAAAATCCAACACTTTCCAAAGCTTCGGAAATGTTGCCAATGCCAGGGTAACATTTACGACAAGGTGTTGTAACTTTTGTTACAAGTAAAATATTGTAACAGATAGCGTAGACGTTGTAACTTTTATCACAACTACATTTTGTAACATTTGCGGTAAGATTGTAACATACAGCGTTTAGTGTAACATTTAGGACACAAATTGTAACTTTAACGGACGGCTACAACAGATAGCGACGTTGTAACAAATAGGGTTCCTACAGTACCGTATTTCAAAGTATGATCAGAACAGCGGCATTCGCTGCAACAAAGGCAGAGCAAACGTAGACACATATTATATTCAATAAAAGCGACATAAATAACGCGAAATGTGTTACACCAAAATCATCACAGACTAGTAGTCTGAGATACAGACACCCATGACTAAGACTGAAATATGCCAGAGCACGTTAGCGGATGAAATAGCTAATAACGTTGGACGCGTTGTAAGTAAACTATAGACTCGTGTTGTGTATGTTGTCATTTCATGATTCTGATCTTTAAAGTGGCAGTCATTAAATGTATACCATGGTATATAACACAATGCACATTGACCGTTTGCTTAAGTGGAAATAGCGTTTGACGTTCTGGGTTGCAATTTATTTTAATCTACAGCGTTTAATATCATGTTTGGTACAGTAACAGCCAAATACTCATGTCTCTTGAATGAAGAGGTTCGACTAGGGTCGATGCCGTGTAAGGTAGTTTTATTTGAGGAGGGTATTTTTAAATATCATGTTTAAATAATTGAATTTCAAATTTTTCACAGTTACGCAGCTAAATGCCAATTACGACTTGAAAACTCCTTCTAGGGAATTTTAATTTCGTTTTGTTTTTCATTTATCTATGACATCCGATTATTCGATGTTAGAAAAAGATACAATTGATACTATTGTACCTGTATATATGTATTTGTTCTTCTTTGGACCAATGTTTGTCTTAACTCGTGTCTTGTCGTGCCCTTAACGATGTATTTTCTTGTTGTTATGGCATATGCCATGCCATTTAATGCTCACATTGTTGGGGTTTCCTTTTCCTTATTCACATATACATGATCATGTTTTTGTTTGTTTACATTTATTGTCTAGGTGTTTGGAGAATAATTAGTCTGGTGGGGATTTCTTTATATACACTGTCCTGTTTAATTGGGATGACAATAGAAGAAGAGTGCGGTTTGGTTTTTATAGAACCGGGTTTAAACCCAAAACGGTCATGTTGCTACTGACTATTCTAAGATTCTAAGGTGGTACCATTGCTGTTGTTTGTGTCATATTAATATACAGTTACAAACATTAAACAGCTAATAGAAAACTACATTTAAATCGAAAACAAATAAATGTTTGGAGGCGAAAATATCTGGTTGTGGTTAAACAACTCAAACATGTGTCATGTGTTATAAGATCTTTTGTTTTTTGTAAAAGCTAAGAGCTGTTTGCAATGCACATGCCTCGTTGTCTCCATGCATCCGTATTTAATGAGTATCACTAATCTTTAAGTTAAGTGTTTATATGCAATACAATCCATCAGTGTGCGGTGAGCACACGATTGCACTCATTATTAAAGTTCTAAAACAGCATGTTATAAAGTTATTATCCAACACAGTGACTATCATATGCAGCTTGAAAATGGGAATCTAACAAACACACTCAATCGAGATTAGTGGACCATATTGAAATAATAAAATGACAACACATACAAATAGTGACTACGTTTTTAGACCGAACAGACCCGAGAAAGCATTTCCTAACTATGGTTACGTATGGTAGCTGATTTCTGCCATTTGTCATCTTTTCGTCTTTTCGTTATTTCGCCCCCGGAAAGACGACAGAACGAAAAGACGACAGAACAAAAAGACGACAAAATTGCAGCGCGAAAAGACGACAGAACAAAAAGACGACAGAACGAAAAGAGCCATTTCAAGGGCGAAAAGACGACAGAACGCCATGCGAAAAGACGACACTTAAGCCACAAAAAGACACCATTTGATAGTGTTGTCTTTTCGTTATTTCATGTGGCTTTCTGTCGTCTTTTTGCTTCTAATCGGTCATCTTTTTGTTCAAGTGTTATTTATTTTCGTTCTGTCGTCTTTTAGCGCTGCATTTGTCGTTCGTTTTGTCGTCTTTCCGATCTGTCGTCTTTTCATTGTGTCGTCTTGTCGTCTTGTCGTTGTGTCGTCTTGTCGTTCTGTCGTCTTTTCGCTTTCCGGATGACATGTGCGTTTCAGTCATTGCGGCCATTTAACGGTGTCTACTAAAAGTCAGGACGATTTTGAATTGTTGGAGAAATGGGTCAAAAAGACAGGATGTGTGCATACCTTATGTCCAATCAATAATAAACGGAGGGTTACTATTTCTTTTAAACGTGATTTATAGACGCAGAATAATTCATTTAATAAGAATATTAAAACATAAAAATATAAAAGTAATATTTTGACTTTGTAATTTAGTAATAACTTTTCGGGACTGATACTGATGATCATGTCTGGACCAGTCGTACAATGACCATGTTTGGAGTAATCTTTATATTATATTATTTCAATTGGTATGTATCAATGTAGGATGGTTTAGCGGACATAACTATGGATTTGTTTTTATACAAATGTAATAAAATGACTTTGTATTTAATGATTTACTTTCCGGGGCCACTTAAAATTAGACATGATTTTGGCTCACATAATTAAGAATGCCTTTAATGTTATACGGGACTGTTAAACATGTACGTGACTGATAATTTCGCTAACATGATTGATCATTTGGAAGTCAATAAATGTCATACTCTAATATTAGAATTTTCTCTTAATATTTTATTTAAAATAGTTGTGTAACATATCAAGCTGATGGTAATACGTTAATAGTTTAGAACTATATCTACAGCATATGGAATATAATAGCCAAGAAAAGAGGTAACACATATACACGTTCTTAACATTTAATATGTCATTAGCTCGACTATTTCGGAAAAAAAGAAGAGCAATTATCATCAATTGATCGCCGTCTCCGCTCGGTTGAAGTTTGTGTGTAAGCTTGTACCTTCGAAACTGCTTTACATAATGGACTGTAACTTTACACCTTTGTTTGGCATCATTAATACAAGATCATGTTACGGTCATAAACAACTATTAAATATGATCTAGTTTAAGATCCTCTGTCTATATAATATATACATATTGCACTTAAATCTTGACACCTTCAAAAAGAACTGAATAAGATAAAGCCAAAAATATAATTGTCATTTCAATATTCATTAAATAAGGTGTGAAAAATTTGCAGAATTTAATTCATTACTTTTATTCGACATAACATAATTATATGTTTATTGCCTTACACAAGACTAGTGATCAATATAATTATGACCATTTTGCGTCTGTATAAACGATTTAATAGAACTAGTAACCCTTCGTTTATTATTTATTGAACATACGGTATGCAAACTCCTGTCGAATTTTTGGCCCGATACCACGACATTTCAAAATCGTCCCGACTTCTAGTAGTCACAATTAAATGACCGCAATGACAGAAACGCGCGTGTCAACCGGAAGGCTTAAAGAAAGACGACACAACGAAAAGACGACTAAACGAAAAGACGACAACGAAAAGACGACAAATGCAGCGCGAAAGACGACAGAACGAAAAGACGAAATAACGACAGAACGAAAAGACGACAGATTAGAAGCGAAACGACGACAGAATGCCATATGAAGTAACGAAAAGACGACAAAATCAAATGGCTTCTTTTCGTGTGGCTTTCTGTCGTCTTTTCGCCCTTGAAATGGCGTCTTTTCGTTCTGTCTTCTTTTTGTTCTGTCGTCTTTTCGCGCTGCATTTGTCGTCTTTTCGTCCTGTCGTATTTTCGTTCTGACGTCTTTTCGGAGGCAAAATAACGAAAAGATGAAAAGACGAAAAGACGACAAATGGCAAAAATCAGCCACCATAGTTACGCGCCGATGTTAGCTATTTTGATCTTCTAAAGCTAGCAATGTATTGTAACGCGAGCGTGGTGTGTAGGTATCGCGTATGTGCTCCGCTTGACAGCTTTTTTAACTTGGGTATTTCCCTATGGCCTAATACGACTTATTGTAATGTATAATTATTAATGATTAGCTTCATTTAATACTTTATACTAGTATGTGGTAATGTGTACCATTATAGAATAGTAGAAGCTTAGTAGTATTCTTATTACAACCATACTAACTAATGTTAGATATTATAAGATACCATTTTTTGTCGTTGTTTTATTCTAAAGTGTCAAATATACTTTTCCTTCTTGAGATATCATGTTTAACACATGTTATTGCTGTGAAACTGTTTGCGAGTTACAATAACTATAAAACGTGGTCCTTTGCAATTTCATCAAACTTAAAAAAAAGAAGTTTTCAGCAGTTTCCATCGTTCCTAAATGTTAAAATTATCAACCTGTTATAGAACCAGCTTATTAACATTGTGATACGCCATGACAAACTTGGCAACTTCCCCGAAACAAGGCTAGTATAGATCATTTGCGACGCTTGCTTGTTTTCAAGACAAATGTCTAGAACAAATCTTCCCAAACAAGTTTGAAGTTTGCAGAGCTTCTGGTGTCGCTTATGATTGATTGATACAGCTGCACCTTCTATCTAAGATATACAGAACGGCAAAAAGACACTAAATTGATAATTAACATTGAGGGAAACGTCATCATTATATCGACGAACTAAATGTGATGGTCAAAAATAATAAGAAAAAAAATGATAATTACCAACACATATTCCGGTTTTCAATTATTTTTCTACACAAAGTGTCAATACGTTTGTATTTACAATCAAGCGTCGAAGATGATCAAAACTAAAACCGGACTCATTCTTCTATCTTCTATCAGACATTTACAAAATACGCCGATTGCGCGTATTTAATTTACAATAAATTTCCGTTTCATTACACTTAATGGCAAATTGCTTTATTGTAAAATCACATTTCCTTTCAACAATTCCAATAATCCAACTTCAAATTAACCATTATCGTCTTCTATAATACCGGAAGTTGTGCATACGGATATTGGAAAACTGAATAAGTGCAACAGTTTATTTTATTTTACTGTAATTGAAATCTTAATTGTAAAACAGCATATTTCCATTACCACTCCGTAATGTTATTCAGTCAGTAAACAAGATCGATAACAAACCAAAATATGTTATAGCATGCAATACATCTCTGAACATAATACAGATGGTCGTGTATAAGAATAAACGAATGGTGTCTTACGACACTTCGACACATAATTAGATCGTATTGTGCTCGAAAACAAATGAAAATAAAATGGCCAAGTATTAAAAATAATGATAAAATGTATAGATAAAACGTATACAAAAAGCATACAATAAAAAACTTCTATAAACACGCTAATATACAAATCTGCACAAGTCATAAGCTTAAAATACACAGTTGAAAGAGTTTTGAATAAAAAAAAAGCAGAACATGTACAATATAAACACATTTATTATAATAGAAAATAGTGTAGAGCATGGCTTGCATACATCAATACTACTTATTACAGAAATAATGAAAACAGATGACGTACACATAACAATGCATAACTACTTTACATTGTCTAACACTGATTCTAAACCGTTCATATTTTTACCCAAATAACAGCTTTCGGTGATAGTTTTCTACGTAAAGAAACAGCATTTACTGGTTTTCTCTCCTTTGCCGAACGACTAACATTTTCTTTGACTGCTCGAACTGGAGGTGCCTTATCCGAAGGGTTAATATGGTGTTTCAACAACAATACTCTCAAGCGACTGTTAACCTTTGTTAACTGGCGGCAACTTTCTTCCGTTTGAAAAAGCGTATCACTGGTTTCATCCCAAATTTTCATTTCTTTCCGATATGTCCTGATCCTTTTCTTACATAACTCAAATTTAAGTTGCAATTGAGTGAGTTCTTCGTGCAGTTTATCGAACATATCTTTACCAATCTCTATCTCTTTCAGAAGCGAGGAATTAATACTTTTTGCTTTTTCAAGTTCGAATTTTAGGGCATCTGCATGATCTACAGTAAATCCGAATTTCTTCTCTTGTTTCTGCAGTAATTGTTCATTGTCCTTCCTCATTTCTTCTAACTGTATTTCTATATCCATCATGTCATGCTTAGTGACCGGACCTTTATCGGATCGACTCGATTCTTCCATATAAAACGTTCTTGATGACTTGTCAGTCCGTACACTAGTCGGAGTCTTCGGTACCCGTTGTTGAGGCGGCGGCATATTTTACAATATGTATGCCGCTGATGTCACCTGATGGTTAAATGTTTTGATAATTGACGGTGGCAGTATATATTTATTTTAGTCCGGATTTATATCAATCCCACTACACTTGCACAATAAACGTTGCCAATTAAATTATCAAACTGAAAATAATGATAGTATCTATAAGCATTCTTGTGTGGGCATTGAGGTTTATGTCCTTACCTTGATAAAAAAAGTCTGAACCCGTTTACCGTAAACACATTTGGAGAATGACAAAATAGTCATGAAGTGTGAAATGTACGGCCCATTAACCCAGTGAAAAGTCAATAAGTTAAATGAAATTAAATGACTGTATTTCTTTACATCAATGGTATGTTCGGTATGAATGAGGATCATGTGTCCACTGTTTTCAATAGTTTGACAAATACTGCAGTCACTTGACTGAACGTATCGGCCTCGTATCGCTGCATTCAATTCAATCTATAGTCCTGTATGAAGAAACATAGGCTACCTCTACAAAAAATATCACTAACTATCTAATACTAATTATTGTATATTATGTTTTAATTCGCTCTGTTCAAACAAACATAAAACATTTATGATCTATTGTCCAGGTGTTTAAATTATACCAATAAATGTTACATTCTTAAAGAATAACAAATAATATAAAGGTGTTCCCCCAGTCAATGACCTGTTTATTACATGTGTAACCAAAACACTATTATTTTGGATAGATTATTAGATCTAAATTGCGCAAAGTCATTTTAAATACCTTTTATCTACTTGTGCATTTTTTTTAATACGACTCTTTATTTAGATCCATTTTTATTCATTGATTTACAAGAATAAAATAAACGTATGACGTTAATATAATAGGATGTGCCATTTGAAATCGGCAATTCGGTTCCTTGTTTCCAAAACACCAATTCACCCCACTTAATTAAAATTACACATAAAGGTTTCTGACGTAATCTTTGTAACAAAATCATCATAATGGTGACGTCGTGTTTGCCAGTGACGTTTTATTTCACGTCATTGACTTTGTCAGTTTTTGAGTTTACGTTTGAGCTTGTAGAAGAAAGGAAATTTCAAATGGCATTTGGTTTCGCAAATATAATTTAAGGATAAAAAGGTAGGAGATTATTTTTTATTTCACATACAGTACAGTACAGTACAGTACAGTAGGACAGTAGGACAGGACAGGACAGGACAGGACAGACAGTACGGTACGGTACGGTACGGTACTGTCTGTCCTGTCCTGTCCTGTCCTGTCCTACTGTCCTACTGTACTGTACTGTACTGTACTGTACTGTATGTGAAATAAAAAATAATCTCCTACCTTTTTTTTTGTAAAGTATGTATTGTATGTCTACAGTACAGTACAGTACAGTATGTATTGTTTCCTGCATGACTTTTATTTAAAATGTAATTGAGACCCGAACGGCAATATACTGGTCGGGGCCACTTTCGTTTTTGACCCGCTTCTTTACTTTTTGGTTGTTTCTTGTTTCCAATCGTCTGTGTTAAACGTCTGTCGATAAGTAACATCGCGCTAGCAATTTGCATTGTAAAAACAGTTTTTAAATGAGAATGTAAATGAGAATGACGGAAACTGGGCTTGGACGGAAACTGGTCCCTAAACAGTATATATTATAATAGGTTGTTGAAGACATTTCGATCAAAAAACAACGAGTTGATATAAATGTACATGTACTGTATAATTTAATAGGTTAAATCTATCACAAAATCGGCAAAATTTTCAAAATCTCCGAGCCAGTCACACATTTTTTTTCACGTCATATTGTAGGGTGATTTAGACAGAGTCGTTCTTGTTTTTCACAATTTCATTATTTAATGTCCGTCCTGATCTTTGTTCGGCTACTAACGATGTCCTGCGTGTACACAGAGTGTAGCGAGCATTCTGGCTGCCATTTTCAACCGTCGCAGTTGTCGTTGGATGCACGTGCCGATGCACGATATGACTGGTTTGTGGTCGACTATTAAAAATATATCTACAATTTAATGCTAAATGTATGTAACGCAGTCTAGATTTAATATGTATTTTCAGCCACCCATATGGGTTTTTTGGCCCTTCATGTGGATTTTTGACCCGCCGTTTCACGCGCTTATCTAATATGAACGCAGAGACAATGCCTGTATTACACGAAAAACAGGCCTTTTTTGTTACTATATATAGTAACACATGTAATAATTAGAAGTTATTAACTGGAGTAGGTGTGCCTCTTTGTGATATTGGCCCGAGATAGCCCTATGAGGCCCGAGAGCTTTAGCTCGAGGGCCTCATATGGAAAGCTATCGGGCCTCATATGGCTATCAAGGGCCAATGTCACAAAGAGGCACACCTACCCCAGTTAATGACCTGTTTATTACATGTGTAACCAAAACAATATCATTTTGGATGGATAGAAAAACTAAAACATTTTATCTACTTGCAGGGGCGTACACTATGGTAATTTTGACATGGTAGCGAGCATTCTGGCTGCCATTTTCAACCGACGCAGTTGTCGTTTGATGCACGTGTCGATGAACGATTTGACTGGTTCGTGGTCGATTATTAAAACAAATATCTATACTATAATGCTAAATGTTGTAACGTAGTCTAGATTTCTATGGATTTTCGGCCCTCCATATGTTTTTTTTGGCCCTTCATATGGATTTTTGGCCCTCCGTTTCACGAGCTTGTGTAATATGACCGCATAGATAACTCCTGTACAGAAAAACGGGCCGTTTTTGTTACTATATATAGTAACACATGTAATAAAACGACAATATAGTGACTGAGTCCGCCTGACACCGGATCGATATAATACAAAATAAATACAATCTACGTCGGCCTGACGCCGGATCCATAAAGTGACATAAATACATTCTGCGTCAGGCGATACATAAAACAACAATATAGTGACAGTGTCCGCCAGACACCGGATCGATACAATACAAAATAAATACATTCTTCATCGGCCTGACGACGGATCTCTATAAATCGACAATATAGTGACAGTGTCCGCCCGACACCGGATCGATACAATTCGATACAAAGCAAAATAAATACATTCTTCGTCGGCCTGACGCCGGATCCATAAAATGCATTATAGTGACTGTCTGCCCGACCCCATAATCGATACAATACAAAATAAATACATTCTGTGTCGGCCTGACACCGGATCCATAAAACGACAATATAGTAACTGTGTCCGCCAGACACCGGATCTATACAATACAAAAAAAAAACATTCTTCGTCGGCCTGACGCCGGATCCATAAAACGACAAAATAGTAACAGTGTCCGCCCGACACCGAATCGATACAATACAACATAAATACATTCTCCGTCGGCCTGACGCCGGATCCATAAAATGACAAAATAGTGACTGTGTCCGGCGCCCGACACCGGATCTATACAACATAAATGTTTTATCTGTCAGCTGACGTCGGATCCATAAAATTAACGTAAACGTTCTGTTTCGACCCGACGCATGGTGAAGCACAAGCCTAATATTTAAACAAAAAACAAAACAAAAAAATACAAAACGTTTAACCTATAAAAATGCCCGTTTGTGAAGCGCAAACCCCGAATTATAAAGAACTATCTTTAGATCTAAATAATCCCGTCTTTGTGCCTTATGGACCTTGGACTATAGAAACCAAAGGTAAAACTCCTGAATATCTAATTGATTGTTGAATTTTAAGCATTGTTATAATAATGACCAGTGCTTCCAATTGAAAATCAGCTTTAGTACTGCCCCTCGTAATTATTCTGGCGCAGTTTTGAGAATACGTGAACCATTTAACTGACTTGTTCTTTAAGCAAAGAACCATCAGCATTAATTGCTAGTTTTACTGCTTAAATTTCTCTGAAATAGAACTTTTTAAGGCGTTTACTTCTGACCATGCTTTGTGAAAGATTGAATTGCTCTGTCGCTATCATCTGAATAAACTAGAGTCTGGCAGCGAGAAACATTACCCAGTTTTCGGATGTTTAGATTGTCTACGTTATTCTACCAAAATAGCAATTCCTCAATACAGGGATCGTCACTGTTTAATTTAAATAAGTGGTCTCAAAAAGATCTACCCTCAAGGGTTACATATAATGACCTTGTCATCAATCTCTCGATATTGCCAATAACAAGCATCATTGAAATTACTTTGCAGAATATTAGTTATCAAATCACGAGTCAGCAGCAGGTCTTGAACTCTCGTCTCTGGTATGGAAAGGTTAAATTCAATACTTTCCGAGCTATTTCTTGAGGCGTCTATAATGCCAGGAGTAGCTCCCATACTTTCGCAAACCTCTATGTTTGGCTATAAACTACCTTCAACTGTATTTTTAACATTTCCGTTATTTCGATATAAAAATAAATTATTTCCGTAATTTCGAAAAATTCTGAATGATCGCTTCTGCACTGTTTTCTTCGTTTAAAGTATTAAAATAGTACTTATCATTTATCGTTGTATCTGTTCCTTCACTGTTGTCCGATTCTCTTTAAATTGCGGAAGCCCTGGAAGCAGAGGCGGACCTCGTACAAACCATCCTAAAGTGTCCTCTGTCACCGGACCTGAAGCATGTACCGTGTTCTGTTGCTGTTCTTGGCCCACGAAGAGAACTGGTCTGTTTGTTGTTCACTTGTTGTATGAATGGTCCGCCGGCCCGCTGGGCGGGTTGAATTGAAACAATCCGGGACCATGAACACGCGCTCTGGATTGTTCTCATGTCTCTCTTTGCCTTCCCGGCTCCTCCGCTGACTCCATATGTTAAAGACAGCCCGAATTATAACTAGCTTTAAGAACTTCTGGTAGCCCTATTGTCAATCCTTTTGTGTTTGTGATGTCTTTTATTCATCTTTAAATTTGTTCGTTGTTTCTGTGTGTGTTTGTGGTTGACTGTCGTCCTTGAATGCTGCTTTTCCTGTTCGATTTTTATATCTATATTTACTGTTTGCATGTCGGATCCGAATGACCGAAACACTTTTTTGCTCAGGTTCAATGTGACTCGCCGAACTTTAAATTACTCGTATTAAAAATACACTCTCATAAATTAGTATATTTAAAATGGACACATATAAGAGCAATCTTAAAACACTTCTGCGACAAGGTTTATCACAACCCGTCTTATATGGAAATGTGATTTACAAACTTAGGAAGATTATAGATCGTGATCATTTTCATGAGTTATTTATTTAAAAGTATTAGAAAATTTATAAACAGAGGTTACGACCGAAGTATTCTGCGGTGTACTACATGTTTAGTTTTGGACTCTTCTGCAGTTTGCAATTATGCTTTCCTCTTTGATTGTGCAACGACCGGACAGGCGGTGAACTCTTATGAAAACGTGTTCCTAAATCCTTTAAGGCGGGAATCGTTTGATGTATGTCCTTCACTCCGTTGTGTCGTGCCCTTAACGGGTTTCCCATCATTGATGCTTTGCCATAGACGTCATCGAGTACATATGAGATTAGCTTCTTAGGTTTGACTTATTGTTTTGATATATACATGAACATTTCTGTGTTTTTGCTTATTACACCTATTTACGCTTTCTCAAATGTAAGGGGTTCACTCGGCGGGGATTATTTTCATTTACACTGTCTTGTTGTTTAGGGATGATGATCATGATGATAGGGTAAGAGTGAGGTTTGGTGCACCCTTGAACCGGTTTAAACTCCCCGGTGGTCCCTTTTGCCACTGATCGTTCCAAGGCAACCCCTGTTGTCAACCCTTTATAATTATGTTTGTGATGTGCCTTTTTACTGAATGTGTTTGTAATCATCTTTGCGTTGTAATACTTGCTGGAGTGTGTATTCTGTGAATGCTACTCTTCCTGTTGGACTTATAACATTTTCTTTGTTCAAAAATACTACAATTACGGTTAAAAATAAACCTTATATATCATTACAACTAAACAAATGAATGGATTAGTTCAGGATTATATACTATTTCGAGTAAGAACGCGATTCCGACGTCCTCTTTTCATTATTTATTGACATTTATACTAGCATGCAAAACTTTGTTTAGTCCCCAGTGTTATTACGTACTGGTATTTCGGGATCATCTCAATAAACCCGAGTATGGTACCTTTCTCTCTTGTTTGTGTTTGTTGCTTCCAAGGATCCCATTGTTTTCAGTATTTATTGTAATGCATGGCCGTTACATATTTCGGATGATACACTATGTTATATATATATAGTATGATTCATTTATACAAGTGTTTCTTTATACATGTAATGTAATGTTAAACATTATTGTCTCATCTTAAAGGGACATACGGCAATCTTAAAGTATGTATCAGCCCACAGGAATTGAAGCTAAGTTACTAAGTATATGGGGGGAAATTTCTTTTTAACGTACGTTTCATTTAAAAATAAAATATCACTCTTGTTTTGTATACTAAGATATAAATTAATCAGGATGAACATTTGTCAAATGTAAACAGAAGTAACCCAGCTGTCTTTAGAACAAAATGTTTTATCATCTAATGGCGATTACCTATCTGCATGATTAGCCGAATTGTTCCCAGTTCATCATAGCACACATCGGACGATATAAAAAATATAAAAACGATAGATAAACTTAAACATGCATCATCGATGTATCGCCAAACTTTCATCCTCTCTCGCCACCATGAAACAAGGGGCATAACTCGTATTACGATCACTTAATCACTTCACCGTGGTCAACGCCTCATAAGGGGACACGATGCTGTGCAACCAATATACACGTTTTTGATGATAGAAACTGTAAGTATTTATTTGTTTTCTTTTTATTTATTTTGTTTTTCATGAAACGGTAAAAGAAAATAGTTTTCATATACATAATAACTTACCTTAATCTCAAATTCCTGTTATCATCCATTACAATCAGCATCTCAAATTATTAATACAGTATCGTTTTGACTTTAGAACTGATTGCATACTGAACTTATAATTAAATAAACATTTTTTTTCATCGTTATTTTGCCAAAGGTTTAAATATATTATTCATAGCATGATTAGTGCAATATAACTAACAGTTAGCACAATGCAAAAACAATTTGCGTTTAACTATTTGCATCAAGTATCAAGAATGACTTGCAACTATGAGTTATATAGAAAAACTAGCTGGACGCCACGAGATATCACGATTGTCTCGTTTCCTATTGTGTTTAATACACATTTAATACGCAACGCATTCTTATTTAATCATTTTATTGGATGTGGTGTATTGAACTTCTTAAACATAGAGTTGTCGCTTTATATCGCCTATCTTGGTGTATGTATCTGCTAATACAGTGGTAATGGCTTATTTCCACTGCAATGTCTCTGTAAAGCCTCTGAAGCATTCGGTTTATTTCGCATGTTATATATCTATAAAAGTACATACCATGACGTCATCACACTTGTTAAAATGTTAACAAGTCATAACCTACAGATGACCTTCCTAAAGTACAAACACGATGTCAATTGTTTTAAATTAATTGACGCAAAATCAAGGCCGTAGATCTATAATTATAATATTCCGAAATAAGCATGCATGTTATTGCCAGTGCGAATACTAACGCTAGTATGCTAGCTCTCGATGTTATTCATGTGTGTAGTTGTTGTTTGTTACTGTGGTTGACTATGGTCCTTGAATGCTATATTTCCTGTCGACTTTTTTTGTATCTACTTTTGCATACAGTGCTGATAAATCTGATATTACACACGCGCATCAGCACTAATGTCGATAACATTATAAGAATCGGTCAAGGGTAATCGGTGAAGATAGGGAATTCAAACACGAGTTATAACTGATTTTATCGGAACCGAGGCTCTGCCGAGGTTTCGATTAAAACAGTATACCGAGTTTTGGAATTTCCCTATCTGAACCGGATATCCATGATTGATTCTTTTAGTTGCATATCATTTACATTCTGCACGCTGACGCTGGCAACTACTAACGTTTTGCCAATCGTGAACGCTCGGCCAATCCCGTCATTCTTCGGGATCCCGCCTCGTGTTGTATCACGGCGCTTCGGTATGTTCAAAATCTTGTCATTATGTTAGCCGGAAGGCAACGGCACGGAAAATAGTGCACTGTTGCTAAGCTGTTGCTACATAAACAATACGGCCGCTAGCCACACGTGTTGATGTCAATCGTCAACGCTCGGCCAATCCCGTCATTCTTCCGAATCCCGCCTCGTGTTTATCACGGCGCTTCGGTATGTTCAAACTTTTTACATTTTAATCGTTGGAAGGCAACGACACAGAAAATTGTGCACTTTTGCTTGGTAAACAACATGGCCGCTGCCAATACGTGTTGATGTAAAATTTGCGTTGAGTGTTTGTTTTTTACAATGCAGATGAAGATTTTATCACTGCTGTCATGTAAATAAACTATTGATGGAGCAATCGAGTGAATAACATTGCAACATTTGGATGATAACTTTGATTTTGAAAACAAATTTGTTTTGGCGGGAATCTAAGGCTAGATGACGTAACCAATATGAAAACCCGCGTATTACATTCGAGTAATGCTGCGAAGCAGTGTACGAAAATGTTGCGAATGGTGTTGATGTATGATTTGCGTTGCATGTTTGCTATTTACAATACAGATAAAGGTTGTATCACTGCTTTTATGTAAATAAACTATAGATGGAGCAGTCGGCTAAATGACATTGGAAAATGTTGAAGATAACTTTGATTCTGATTGCAAATTCGTTTTGCTGGAAACTGACGCGCGTCACGCTAGTATGACGTAACCAGTATGGAATCCTGCGTATTACATTCGAGTAGTGCTGCGAAGCAATCGTGAACGCTCGGCCAATCCCGTCATTCCACGGGATCCCGCCTCGTGTGTATCACGGTGCTTCGGTATGTTCAAATCTTGACATTCTGTTAGCCGGAAGGCAACGGCACAGAAAATAGTGCATTGTTGCTAAGCTGTTGCTACATAAACAATATGGCCGCTTGACACACGTGTTGATGTATGTTTTGCGTTGCATGTTTGTTATTTACAATACAGATGAAGGTTTTATCACTGCTTTTACGTAAATAAGCTATTTTTCAACACATGTAAGGTTATATATGACGGTCGATTTTTTGTGGTGGAGGCAGACCACCCACTTTTCCTGGGTTGAACCCGTACTTTACACCTCCCGCCATCCGTAAGAATCGACACTTTCTCACTTACAAGTCGAGTTCCCAGTTGGATTCGAACCCGCAGCGGTGAGAGGCGAAGGTTTACAACGCAACGTCGTTAACCATTCGGCCAAAGAGACGTCTACTTAACTCAGACTAAAGTGTTGAGTCTGAAAAGCAGACACATATTTTCGATGAATTCGACTGAGTTCATTTGTTTTGAGTCTGAGTTCAAGTCTGATTCTTAGATTCGAACATATTCATGCCCAGGGCGCGTCTGCATGGTCCTAAACATACGATGTCGGTTTAATTGAATTTTATCCGAATCGATACACAATATGTACCGTATTATACATATTTTTATTTATAGAGTCGGCAACAAGTTGATTTCTTCTGCAAAACACAAAATGTGAAGTATGTCCAAGCAGATATCCCGCCAAAAACAGCAGAAAATACAACATATGTACGTTTCTAAATATACTGACGACGAGGTATATACACTCAAGTGATATGAAAATGCAACACGGGAATTTCCGCTATATATTGTATATACTGCACACTTAATTGCACATAATATTCCAAAGAAATCCCAAGATGTTTTTTTAAAAAAAAGTTGCAGTTAACTAGAGAAAGGACACAACTGTGATGTTGTAGACGTTTTAATCACACTACACTTTGTAACAAGAACTTCATCAATGTTGAAGTTGCTCTTCGAAAAATTGAGCTAGTTCAGTTCTGTATTTAACGTAAATAGTTTGCAAAATTTTGCATCCTCAGTTTGCTCACATAATTGAGCCAAACGCATACTCTGTGAATAATGAAACTTTGCAGGAATACTATTTGCTGTATTATTTGTTGTTTTAGTATTTTTTCCAAAAGGAAAGGTCTTACGTAGCCATGTACCATTCGATTAAAAGCAGTATATTGTACATACAATATATAGCGGAAATTCCCGTGTTGCGTTTTCATATCACTTGAGTGTATATATAAATTACATATTTTGAGAATCCAAACTGTATAAAACCAATATAAACGGCTTTCACCAGCCAAGCGAAGCCATAAAACTAAAGCGTAGTTACCAACTCATAATTCATTTAACGCAGATTAAATTACGCGTATTTTAAGAATCCATGAATAAACCTTTACTTTTAATCGATACATATACATTAGTATATGATCTGAGCACCTGGATGGAGGTTAGATAAGCGGTTTTGTATTATACATTTTTTCGTTATTTGGCGGTTTAGTTTCTTTAACAATAAAGGAAAGACTAGTTTAAAAGCATCAAGCCATAATACACTTTTATTTATATTAATAGAAAACAACAATGCAAAAAGGAATTCAACTGAATATCAGTCGAGAAACATCGTATCCATATGCGGTGTCCTAAAACATATACACATTGATTGTAAACATGTAATATTTTGCAGGCTATGAATGTGCATTGATGTCCCAATGTCGTCATATCTTCTTTTACCTTAAAATGTAAAATATTTTAAATTTAATTTAGTAATATATACTCGTACACAAGTGAAACAGAAACATGAACAAGTGTTTTATTTAAATATGTAATAAATAGAGGATCTTAAATGAGTACTCATTCATTATTGAAGTTATTAAATTCTGTAATGAATGAGAACGAATGTTAGATTCTATTTATCACATAACTCACATATCGACTTTTATCGCATTTTGCCCGTTGCTTTAACATGTTTAACACGCGAAACCGACATAAACCGTGAAAATTGGATCATAGTCATGACTATCGATTTTTTTGACAGCGCATAATAGGCTTATTTGTATACTTATATAAATAGTGGTATATCGAAAATATAGAATGGTGTTATTCCACTCCCACACCGTAAGTTATGTGATAATAAAAAATAGTAACGTTTGTTAACGCTATTGTGGGTGGAGAATCACAGAATATGATATTTCGTTCCATAAATTCTAGATGTTGATGTGTTCATGATACTTTTACGACACTCTGGCAAGCGAGATGAGACTGCTTTACAAAACAAAAAATAACACCTCATTTAACTCAGCATAAATCATACAAAGCTGTATATACATGATTGTCCAGTTCAACATTATACGTAAACTTCAACTCCACTTGACTTTGTTATAATGCGATTGTTTTTACCCCGAAATAGTTCTTGTAGACTGCTAAACTTCTTGGGATATGAGTGCGTTCTTTTCATTGTTCGTTTGTTTGTTTGCCGTGCAGGCTGTAAGTCCTCCATGCTTCTGAAACTGACTAAGCTTTGTTTGTCATAGATAACTGGCAGTTTGGTTCCGCTTTGAAATGTTTGACTTCGCTGCTGACTTAATGGGCTTTTAGTAAACACGACACTTTTAATTTTAGACGCGTCGCTGTTTGGGTTTATTTTGTGTTTCAACAGTTGATTACGCATTTCCAAGTTGTAATGTGTAAATCTCTGCATTTGAGCCTGTATTCGTTGAATCTTTGCACAATCGGCTTCATATAATTTCTTCTCTCTGTTTAGGTCGCTAATTTCAATTACGTGTTCGTTTATTTTGTGCAAAGTAGTACCCATTGTTGCTTCAAGTTTATCACATTCCTCCTTTCTCATTTCTACCTCACGGTATAGTTTATCATTTGCAGCTCTCGCTAGCGCCAGATCTTCCTTCACATATTTCATATCATCCAGTGTTGTACCAAACTTTGCCTTTTGCTGTTTAATAATCTTTTCATTATCTCTTTTGTAGTATGCAATTGTTTCTCTTAATTCTCTAAGTTCTCGTTCTCTTTCATATTGTTCCTCTGCAATTACACTTGCATTTTTATCGCGTTGGTGCCGAAGATCAGAGGCTCGATTGATGTTTGAACGTTGTATAGGGTTGATGTTCTCTGGTTTTGAAACAGATTTCGATCCAACTTTTGATGTAACCTTTGTGGCAACTTTTCCGGACGTCGCAGTTTCCGTTTTTGTGCCTGGCGCCATAGACACACGTTTCGGAGGCATCGTTGACCTTCGTATCAGCTTACATGTCGAAACCAAGTGTCGGTATCAATTTAAAATAAGTAATATCCATTAACTTCTTAACACTATCCACTGATATAGCCTCACATTTTGATACTTTAGGGCAGTTTGCAAGTATAAGTAAGTAAACGTATACATGAGTTATTTTCTTAAATAGATTGCCAAGTTTTATTCATGTTTCTAAACCCCGGTATAAAGCAATTAAGAACAAAGCTTTAAATTTAAGCCTAGATTTAAAATCAAGATTGCAATTGTTCGCGTGGATTCACTCTGTGACGTCTCGTTGTACAAGTGTAAATGCCGATAATTGCCACGTATTGATTTCACCACCTTTTGTTTTACTAAAGCGACAACTGATATGTTGAGAAATACATTATTGTTTAACACTAAATTTGGTTCATATATGCTTTCTTGTGGGAGAAGCGCGATAACTACGTAATAATTGTTCGATAAATGTTCTCCATATTTATTCTGACTAGATACATGAACCTACTTAGATCATACTATGTCAGAAATCGTTTACATCTCACAAAATAACTTAACATAACTCCTTCAATGATCAAGAACCCCGAAAAGTATGTAATTTTTAAAATAATGTAATAAAGTATAAAAGTCAAACAGAAAATGCAGCTTTCACAGAACACAGTCAATCCAAAAACACACAAAAGGACAAACATGAATGGCAATGTTAATAAAGAATAAAGGCGTCTGACGTCACAAACACAAAAAGGGTTGACAATAGGGATACCGCCTTGGAACGGTCAGTGGCAAAAAAAAGTCCGCTGGGGGTTTAAACCAGGTTCGTTCTAGGGTGCACCAACCCTCACACTTACCCTAATATCATCCCAATAAAACGGGAGCGCTGTGGTCTAGTGGTAGAGCGTTGGACCCATGATCCAAAAGTTGTGGGTTCGATTCCCGTCATTGCCATATGCTTTGTGTCCCTGAGCAAGACACTTTATCTGCATTGCTTAGTACTGGTTCTACCCAGGAAGACATCGAGAGTGATTCAAATATGTTCATAGAGCTTTCGTTACAATCGATGTAAAATAAATAAGTTTAAACTAATAAAACGGGACAATGTAAATAAAGAAATCCCCGCAATGAACTATTCTCTAACCAACAAGGCAGCATTATAGTCCGTGGGCCAAGAGGTTCTCCAAAAACTGTAATACTGTTTCTTACAACTAATGGATGCATTTCAAACATTCTACACTATATACAACTTTACCACATCACCTTATCAAATACAAGCTTATTCAAAAAACATTCCCTAAGGAAATAACTACATTTATGGCCTGTAATAATATGAAAGAGTTTTTTACTAGCGGCAGTTTATACACTATGTAGACTTGCCAAGAGGTTTGTGAAGCACTCATCTTTCTTTTAGATAATATTTTCGTCAGGTATGGAACGATCGTTTATAGACAAATTGTTGGTATCCCTATGGGTACGGACTGTGCACCCCTTGTCGAATATTTGTTTTTATATTACTATGAAAGAGAGTTCGTGTTGAGTCGTTCACCAGATACCCCAGGCATATATTATTGAAGCCCTTAATGACACCTCTCGGTGTCTGGATGACATATTGAAAATTGACAACCCTGTCCTTTCTACTATGGTTAATAATATTTACCCTAAAGACCTGCAACATAGCAAAGATAATATACTCGGTAAAAAAGGTTTTGGATCAGGGTATATAAAGTCATATAAAAATAAAACTAGTGGACAGAATTTAAGTACCTTTTTTTAGTAACCAAGGTCTACCCTACCCGGTTAATTTGGTACCACAAACATAAAATTCCAAACAAGATTTGATTTTAAAAAAATATCGCGAAGACACAAAGTCCATAAAAAGTAACAGTTACAGAATAACCAATAAAAAGATTAATATTTTTTTGCAAACTTTCATTGTAAACGATAATTATTGTTGATTGTTGATCTATTGTCAATTATCAACTGAGATATTTTTTTACCGAGTATATTTCTGATACTAATGCTTCCTTTCTCGAGTTACATCCCTCCATTGAAAATGGTGAAATAATTAGCAAAATATATGACAAGAGGGATGATTTAATTTTGATATTGTTAATTATCCCCAGTTCCCCGAGAAACTTATTATAGGGTCTATGTGTCTGAACAACAACAAGGACTAACACAACCTGACTTCTATGGTGACGTGATTTACAAACTTCGTAAGATCCTTGGTTATTATCTCTTTCATACTATCTTTGTTAAACTTGTTAAAAGTTTATCAAACAAGGTTATGACCCTATCATTTTGTAACGCATTGCATGCTTGGTGGTGGACCCATTTACAGTTCGCCACTATGCTTTTCTCTTTAATTGTGCGATGACCGAACAAGTTGTGGACCCTACATAAACTGACATCTACATAAACCCAAAAGGACGGTGCCGTTTGATGTTTGTCTACAATCTTGTCGTGCCCTCAATGGTTTATTTTCGTGTTGCTCTGGCTTCTGACAAGTCATTAAGGACCTTCTTTGTGGCTTTCTAGGCTATCGTGTTTTTTTTGTATTTATATATACACGAGCATCTTTGTGTTTTACTTATATTACCTATTAATGCTGCTTTGTTGGATAGAGAATAATTCATGGCGGGTTTTTTTTATTTACACTGTCCCGTTATTTTGGGATGACAGTAGTGTAAATGTGAGGTTTGGTGCACCCTAGAACCTAGCGGACATTTTTGCCACTGACCGTTCCAAGGCGGTAGCCCTATTGTCAACCCTTGTGTGTTTGTGATGTCTTATTTTGCCTTTATATTTTATATATTGTTGTTCTTTGTTTCTGTGTGTGTTTGTGGTTGACTGTCGCCCTTGCATGCTACTTTCCCTATTCGATTTTTATATCTATATTTAATTTCATTTCAAACTCATGTGTTATGCTTCTGTTTACAACGTATTCTTTACATGTCCTATTATTATATTAGGTTCATTATTTTACGAT